>PVKS010012089.1:0-54695 GCA_004027875.1 Aplodontia rufa | reverse complement strand
TTAAACACCAGCCCTAAGACTAGAACAAAGGATCTGTCTTCAGGCTTCTTCTTTTTTCTTTTCTTTTTGCTACACAATGCTATGATAGTTAATTCTGGCCCCCAGATTTCTTTACCTATAAAACCAGAATAAATTTTTGCATGCAAAGTGCTTTGGTAATTTTAAGATAGAAAACAAATATAAATATCAATATTATTTTGGTAACTTTATATGTATTGCCATTCAGCTTCTTTTTTTATTAGAGACTTTTTAAATATGTTTTATAAATTCTGCTATTCAGTACAGCTTGGAAAAATTACATATGACCTAGATAACATCTTGAATAGAAACCCAGTAAAAATTTAAGCTCCTCAACCACCAGAATCTTAGCTGTCCTAAAGTTTTTTTTTTTAGGATAGCAAGTATTCTTTGGATGATCTAAACAATCACAAATTAAATAAGGAACAAATGGTAAAGTTATCTGGAACTTTTGAAATGGAAAATCTGAGATCCTTTACAAAAAGAAGAGAATGATGGGTGATTTTTTTTCTCTTCAGCCTTTGTAGAGAGCAAAGTAACCATAATTGACTGATGAATCCCATATACTCTTCAGTCTAGTTAATCTTAAAAAGCTGTTCAATAAACAACACTTAAAGTAAAAAAGCAAACACTGTACTCTTTAGTTTGTTTTAAAGTGCTTCCCATAGTTCAAGAACAAAACAACTAACCTGCAAAAACCACTGGCAAACAGATCTGGAAACATGGCTCCCAGTCTGTGAACAGATTTAAAGCCACACAACTTAAGGCTATGAGCTCGTAGCTTTTCTGTCCCTCTGATTCCCTTTCCATTAGGCAGGAAAAAAAGAACAAAATAATCATTTCTAGGCAGGGAGCCCTACAGTTATATGCATCCTGCTTAAATCGACTGGTTAGAGCCGAACCCCAGAAACACAGTATAAAGAATATCACAAAACACGTGCTTTCTGCTGGTGCTGGAAACACCCTTAACACTTTCAGATTTAAAAAAAGTATTTATTTGCTCAAGTCATGTGAAAAGCAACAAGAAGTTAATTTATAAATACTCTGTCTCTTCTATAGGTTTAATGTTCTTTTTTTTTTTTTTAAGAGAAAAGGACAGTGAGAGAGAGAGAAAGAATCAATTTTTATTGTTTTTCACATGGCTTTCGTTGCTCTGGCACTTAATCGTATACGTGGGTGCCGGGGTTTGAACCGGTGTACTTGTGCATGCCAGGCAAGCGCAGTAACCGCCAAGCCACCACTCCAGCCCCTGATGTTCTTATTAATTTATTTTCATGCCTGTAATCTCAGAGGCTCCAGAGGCTGAGGCAAGAGGATGACAAGTTCAAAACCAGCTTCAGCAACTTAGTGAGACCCTGTCTCAAAATAAAATATTAAAAAAAAAGGGCTGGAATATGGCTCAGTGGTTAAATGCCCCTGGGTTCAATCCCCAGTACAGAATGAATAAATGAATGAATAAAGAAATAAACACAATATCTTCACAAACCAGAACTTGGGAGCATAGTTATTAGTACACAGGCTCCTAGTTGCTCATGTGGGTATATCTATGTTTTCAAAGCATTTACTTCATACCTGCTAAGTAGGATATTGGTCTTGATGGAAAAATGATTGAATCCAATAAAAAAATTCTGTTTCTAAAAACCACACCTGAAACAGGGAACCTTCTCACTTCTTTGTCTATGGCAGAACATTCTCAATATAGAGACTCACGAAGGACATCGCCACTAAGTGAGGTCAGCCAGGGAATTTTTTTAATCACGATTTTATTTTTCATTGTAGTTTTACATGTTGAAGGGGTTTGTGGTTACTCTTCCATACATGCACATATTCAGCTAGGGAATTTTGTGTCATGGTGTGGCTCTTGCTATTGGTTTGGGGAAATCTGTGCTTGTTTGGTGGCAGTGATGGTGGTGTTTTTCATACATTTGTTTTGTTTGGGATTGGCTTGGTTTTTCAGAAAGGAAAAAGCGTGCTTAAATGAAATAATTGTCAAGCTAAGATAGCACCACAGGATTTTAGGAGTGAGGGCGTGAGAGCATTGGGGACTCTGAGGACACTCTGCCGAGTGAAAGGTGAGACGGCCAGGCAGTGCATCACAAGGAAAGCTCACGGTCTGGTTTGATGAAGGAAGCAGTTCAGTTCTTTGCACAGTTGCTACTTCTGCATCTCGTCACTCACTCCTTTCTCAAGAACAGTGCAGAGCTGCTGAAATCATGATTTCATTCCTGTGACTTGACTGTGTTCCAAAGCCTCATTATTGGAAAACTTTTCCATCTGATGCTAAATATAGGGTATTACATAAACACAATGTATTATAGGTCAAATCCTGTTACAATAAATGCTAAGAGGCTATCCATTTGGAGTTAGGAAGGGAGGTTGTATTATTTCTACAGCACAGATCAAAACTGATTACAAGCTATCTTCAACCCCCAGCCAATGGACAACATTCTTCAATTGTCAGTAGAAAAACAGTTAGGGTCCTTCAAAATCAGAGTGACTTCAAGTGAAACATAAACTATTCTCAGTCTTTCTCATCTCACAGGGATCTCACCCTCTGAATTCACGGTTGTCATTTCTGTATGGCCCGGGAGGAACTGAATCACGTGGTGCTTTGTGATGTGCTCGTATGTTGTTTAAAGCATGACCTTCTGTAGCGTTTTCTGTCGTTATTTGTTTCTGCAACTTGATCGTGTGGTCTCTGAGGGCAAATGCCCAGTGCGTCCTTCTCTCTGTGTTTTATGTCGCTGAGTCTAAAGAAAGTCCTTAATAAAAGGGAGGAAGAAAATGGAAGGAGAAAGAAGATAGTGTGACCAACTGAGTTAGCCTAGGTACCCTTCTGAGGGTCTCATTGAGACTTCAGGGGATTTTATTTATACAGACTGCCATTTCTTTTTATTTAAAGAGAGAAAGACAATGAAAGAGAGAGAGAGAGAGAGAAAGAGAGAAACAATTTTTATTGAATTTTTCACGTGGCTCTCGCTCCTCCAAGACTTCATTGCATACGTGTTGCTGGGGTTTGAACTCGTGTACTCGTGCATGCTGGGCAAGCACTGTAACCACTGAGCCACCGCTCCAGCCCCCAGACTGACATTTTTAAATTTATTAATTATTATTCTTACTTTTTACAGTGCTGAGATCAAACCCAGGACCCCACGCATGTACGGCAAGTTCTCTGCCACAGAGCTATATCCCCAGCCTGAATTTTATTTAGTGAGAAAATCTCTCGCTCAACATTTTATTTATTTATTTATTTATTTATTTTCAGGGCTGAGGATTGAACTCAGGGCCTTGTGCATGCTAGGCAAGCGCTCTGCCACTGAGCTAAATCCCAAACCCCTTAACACCTGATTTTAAATGAATCAGGCCAGAGGTGTAATAGATGCTCATCTAGCCTGCAGGTGGCCCTGGTCAATTCCAGTAACTCAAAAACATTTTCCTAAAAAAATTTTTTTAAATAAAGGAAGAGAATAGACTTCTTATAACCTGCATCAGAACAGCTTTGGTTTTTACATTTGTAGCTCCTAAATGCATTTCCCTGGAACAGGAATGTGAGTTCATCTTTAAAATTTTTAGGACCAGGTTAACACACACCGTTTCAGTTACCTCTGTGCCAAGTGGATTCATTTCACCTCCACCGTACATGTAAGGAGGAGGCAACTCCTGTCTGTCCCTGGAAGTTTCCTGCAAGGGCTGAGGGGAGCCATCAGCTGCAATCAGATTCTCTGTGCTACTTGCCCCTGACTCTGGCAGTGCCCTAAAACCTGGTAACCAGTGGAGTCCTGCCGTGAGTTTTCGGCAGCAGCACCTTGAACTTCCGTAGCCCTGAAGTTCTCAAGCTCCAAGCCTTATCTTGAATTAGCAGGAGGTTAACAGGCTCCCCTGCCTGAGAGTTCTGCACTGCGTTTGCTACTCCAGAGACTTGCATACTAAGAACTATCAGCCTTTACTCTTCAAGAGAATCTTTGGAATTTGGAATTTCAGTCTGGATCATATCAGATTGAAAGTGCGACCCTGAACCTTTTCTCCTGTGGTGCTAATTATCTACCTCTCAGAGAATTACACCTTGTAAAAAGATCTGTATTCTACTCTTCAGCCCATAGACAGTGTCATGCAATCTTTGATATCCTTACTTCCTTGATTTGCCCTCTACTAATTCCCCTACAGGCAGAGTGATCTTATAATTAATTATCCAAAGCAGGACGCACCGGGATTCTTTTGCTGATGCAATTTTGTTTCATTCACAAGTTTCTTTGCAATTCTATTTGAGTACTATAATATTTACCACTGTAACATGTACAACTCAGTCGTTTCCAGTTACACTGGCAGCCATCACCTCTGTCTAGTTCCAAAACACCTTCACCACTCCCGACCGAAACCACGCTCACATTAAGCAGTCACTTTCCACTCCTTTTTCCCATAGTCCCTCTTACCTCCTTTTGTTCTCTGTGGATTTGTCTATTCTGGATATTTCATATAAATGGAATCTCACAATATACAATTTGTGTTTGACTTATTTCACTTAGCACAATATTTTCAAGGTTTGTTCATATTATAGCATAAATCAATGTTTTATTCTTTTTTGTAGCTGAATAATATTCCACCCCAAGGCTGTACTGCCTTTGTTTATCCATCAGTCACTAGGTGGACATTTGGATTGTTTCCACCTTTTGGCTATTTTGAACAATGCAGCTATAAGTATTCCTCTACAGGTTGTTGTGTGAATGTATACTTTTATTTCCCTTAAGTATATACCTAGGAAAGAATTACTGGGTCACACAGGAACTCATGTTTAACTTTGAGGAACCACCACACTATTTTCCACAAGGCAGTGTCATTTTATATTCCAGCCAGTGATTTACGAGCGTACCAATTTCTCTACATCCTAATACTTGTTATTTATTTTATTACCACCATCCTTATGGATGTGGTATGTATTTGACTATAGCTTTGGTTTCTATTTCTCCAACGATCAGTGGTGCTAAGCAGTTTTTCATGTGCATATTGGCCATTCTTTGGAGGACTATTAAAAATCCTTTGCCCATTTTAAAATTGAGGTATTTGTCTTTTTATTGTGTAGTCGTAAAAGTTCTTTGTAAGTTATGGATACTAAACTCTTACCAGACATTTGAATTGAAATATTTTCTTCAACATATATTTGTAAGTGAAGGGAATGACCCATTAGTACTTCTCTCTCTCTCTCTCTCTCTCTCTCTCTCTCTCTCAGAGAAAAGGAAAGAGAGAATCAATTTTATTTAGTTTTCTTGTGGCTTTCGTTGCTCTGACACTTCATTGTGTATGTGGTCCTGGGGTTTGAACCCTTGTCCTCGCACATGCCAGGCAAGCACCGTAACCATAGCCCCTGACCCATTAGTACTTAATCAGAGAAGACAAGCATAAACTGAGACTGATCCAAACAAAACAGGAGGGCGTATGGTTAACCTCACTGTGGAGGATCTTGATCCAGCAAGTTGAAAAACAAAGGTTAATTTTAATGGGACAAATAATCTTTCCAAATAATCACCAGTAATTAATCTCACTAAATAACCTCTCTGCATCACCTATATTGCATAGATGCTGTGACAGGAATCTAAAAAAATACATTTTAAAAAGTATGAGCCCATGGGGGCTGGAGCAGTGGCTCAGCAGTTATGGCGCTTGCCTGGCATGCACAAGGACCTGGGTTTGAACCCCAGCACCACATACACAACTAAGTGTCAGGGAAGCAAAGGCCAGATGAAAAATAAATAAATAAAATTGATTCTCTCTTTCTCTCTCCCTCTCTCTTCAAAAAAAAATTATGAGCCCTTAAGCAACTTAAAGTCAAGATGAAAAAGACAAAAGAAACACACATAAATAACTAATAAGGTAAAGATTTGCGTGCTATGGTGGCTTAGAAGACATTAGTGTTGGGGTACTCAGGGAAGTTTCATTCTTGAAATATAGGTAGTCCTGAGATTAAGAGAATTTTAGCTTTATTGAGGAAGTAAAGTAGTCTATTCAGCCTGCTCTAACAAAAACACCATCTACTGGGTGGCTTATAAACAACGCAGAACAGGAAGTTCAAGAGCAAGGTGCGGGCGGTTCTGGGGTCTGTGAGGACCCACTGGCTGATTCATAGATGGCCCCTTCTTGCTGTGTCCTCACACGGAAGAAGGAGCTAGCCAGTTCCCAGGGCTCTCTCAGAAGGCGCTAATCCCGCTCGTGGTCCAGGTGCCCACATGACCTAACCGTCTCCCCGCCTTCGAGGACTGTCACACAGAGATTGCCAGGGAGCAAACATTCCAATGAGAGCAGTTGCAGTGGTTGACAGAAGCAGATGACAGAAGCCAGAAAGGCAGGGAAAGCAAGTTCTTACGCTCCTAGGTGAGAGAGAGATTTGAAGAGATAGTCTGTGTTTCACACAGTGGTTTCCTTCTTCCCTTTCCAAGCTCTTCTATTATTGCTCCATTAGAACAAAGAGAAAGGTTTCTGAAAATGAAAAAAGTAAATATTATTCTACAATATTGTTTTTGAATGAACAGAATAATCATTCCCTGCACATTGATTCACGTCGTTGCTACTTCATTGCCTGTCATCCAGCCCCAGCTGGAAATCAGCCCTCAGTTTCCACTTGCTCTTGACTATTCCAGGTGAACGCAACTCCTTTCTAATAAATGAACTTAGTGAGGATGAGGATAGGAGGGATTTGTTTGTTTGTTTGCTTGTTTGTTTTTGTACCAGGGCTTGAACCCAGGGATGCTTAACCACTGAGCTATATCCCCAGCCTTTTAATATTTTTTATTTTAAGACAGGGTCTACACTACTTTGCTGAGGGTGGCTTTGAACTTGTGATCCTCCCGCCTCAGCCTCCTGAGCCACTGGGATTACAGGCGAGTACCACTGCATCCAGCAGGATGGGAGCTTTCATCTCTGCTTGTCTGAACCTATGCTAGGGTTTTTCATCTGTGCCCCCTGATTGATGTCCACTCTACTCCCCTCTGTTCTCATCCCCTGGCTGATGGCCTGGATGGACTCAGTAAACAGGCTCCAGATCTGGCTGAGTTCAGCTGATAGTGATCTCTGGGTGCAGACTGGAGGAAGGAAGGAGAGTGAGATCAGAATATTGGCTCCCCTGCCTCCTTTCCTGGGAAGTCCCCCAGTCCTCTCCGCTCTATCTCTGGCCAAGTTCCTTTGACCTCTCCTTTCCTTGTCCTTTCAGAACCTAGAGGTGGAAATAGTTTTGCTGAAGCTACTCTTGGGCTCCTGCATACACTTTCCTTACTCACACCTTTGAAATGGTTCCCTTTTGTAAATAAATTGTCTCTGGATTACCCTGATTTGATGTGCCATCTCTTACTCTTGGGACCCTAGCTGATAGAAACCTCATAGTACCAAAAAATTTAGTAGTTGCTTAATAAAAAAAAAATTAAGAGAGAGGGACAGGGCTGGAGTGGTGGCTTGGCAGTTAAGGCGCTTGCCTGGCATGCCTGAGTACACGAGTTCAAACCCCAGCACCATGTACACAACTAAGTGTCAGAGTAACGAAGGCCATGTGAAAAACTCAATAAAAAATGATTCTCTCTCTCTCTCTCACTGTCCTTCTTTCTTTAAAAAAAAAAAGAGAGAGAGAGTGAGAGAGAGAGAGAAATCAATTCTATTTAGTTTTTCATGTGGCTTTCGTTGGTCCAACAATTCGTTGTGCATATGGGTGCTGGGGTTCAAACTGGTGAACTCGTGCATGCCAGGCAAGCACCGTAACTGCCGAGCCACCGCTCCAGCCCCTGCTTAACAAATATTTGTTAAATAATTAAGAAATGAGTAACATGAAATGTTTCCATTTCATCCTGTTTTTCCCCAACATTCACTTGGGCAGAGGTGGAGTTTTTGAAAAAGGCCATGCAATAGGTCGATCTTCAGTGTATGCCTCATGTGTAAGTTGCCTCCATTTGGGAAATCCATTTTAATTTAAAATGCCAGGTACCATGTCTCCCTATATGATAAATCTGCCTTATTGCGTTATTACAGCAATTAAGTACATTGTTTTCTGTGCACTAAAAAAAAAAAATAGAAAAAGAAAAAAAATATATATATACATATGTAAGAAGCAGAGAGGGAGGGGAAATTCTGGGGAGTGATACTGGCCAAATTATATTGTTCTATTTTGTGCATGCACAAATATGTAACAACAAATCCCATCAATATGTACCACCGTAATGCACCAATAAAAAATGTGGGAAAAATGTAGGTAAAGGTGGAGGCAAGGGGCATTTTAATTTTTCCTGAGTTATGCAATATAAGCAATGATGTGTGTGTGTGTGTGTAGGTGCAGGTGTGTGTGTATCAAACGAAAAAGAAGAAAGGATAATTTTTCTCTGATTTCAAAAAACTCACACTTTTCCGCAATTTCTTTCTCACTCATTATTTCAATTTCTGTCTTTGCCAATTGTCACACTGAATTCTTCTTAACATAGAGCAGGGGTTCAGAAAAAAGCTCCAGGGTGCATGATGGTAAATTTTTTTTTTTTTTTTGAGAAGGACAGTGAGAGAGAGACAGAGAGAGACAGAGAGAATCAATTTTTTATTGAGTTTTTCACATGGCTTTAGTTGCTCTGACACTTAGTTGTGTATGTGGGTTAGCTGGGGTTTGAACCCGTGTACTTGTGCATGCTGGGCAAGCACCTTAACCACTGAGCCACCACTCCAGCCCCATGATGGTAAATTTTAACTTTTGTCTTATCTCTTCCAATTTTGTCTTTTCTTCATTCACTCTGCTTTTGTTTTGTTTTGATTTGCTTACGGGTGTATGCATGCGCATGAGTGTGTGTGCGCGTGTGCACACCATTCAAAAGGAGTTTCTGACTATATGACATAGTTATCCAGAGACATTCATTTTAGATGATCAGTTTTCCCACAGAGCTACCTGTGCGGGCTACCAAGAACCAATAAAACAACTGATTTTAAAAAACTTTCATAAATGATTCCCTTAATCCTCTTGTTTTCTCGAGGGCAAGAAAGAAAGAAAAAGGACTTCGAATTAGGCTCCATTTTATCCCTTTGTGTCAGAGCATCTACAAATGAGAGAAAAAATAAAACCCATTAGAAATAACAAGTATGCCTCGTCAGATTCCCCTTGCTAAGGAATTTGATTCAAATGAGCATATCAAAGATGATCAAGGATCAGTAGTACCGAATTAACAGACCAACGGAATGGCGGCCACTACAGCAATAGCTGAAAAGAAAAACTAAGAAGAAGAAGAAGGAAAAAAAAAAACACTTCAGTCTCAAAGAAAGAGTTTGTGGAACATCTCTTTGGTAGATTCCAAGTGAGTCACACCATAAATCTCTTGGATGGTTATCTGCCTGGACACCAGGGTGTGGCCGCCATTATTTGACTGGACATGATCCCCAGTGCTTTCTAAATTGGGAGCTCAGTACAAGACCTTTTGGAAAAGTTTCATTCAAATTATTGCCTGGGCTTGTCATGGCTTGTCCCAAAGCAGTCAAACAACTGTCTCCAATGCACTTTTTTGCCCCAATCCAGCTGCTCTGTTCTTTGATGAGACCGAGAGCCATGCTTCTAGCCTGGTCTGCATCATGAGGAAAGATGACAGGCAGAGGATCGGGAATGGGAATGCTTTCACCAGAACATCCTGCTTCAGTGACAATGTGTTACGTTGTTTTCTTCAAATAAATATGCCATTCTTGTTTACATTTTCCTTAAAAATCCATTCTCGGTGATTACTGAGCTATAATTATCTTGGTATTAAGTTTTCTGTGGATTCTGTAAAACAGAGATTGTCATCACTTTAGTATGTTTGAGTTTCCTATATTGCCCTGATTTCAGGACAATCCAATGGAATCTTTGATTTGGCCAATTCCGGGAGAAAAATTTTGGGAAGCCTAACATTGCTCAGCAGCCTGGGATTTATGTTCTGATGACTGCTTTGTCACGTTTTGTGCATAGTTCGGAGTAGGCATCAAACCTCGAAGACAACAGAGGGGCAAAGGTTGTGTTAAATGAAGTATTTTCTTGTCCTTTTATTTCTTGGTACTTCTTCTCATTTAATCCACAGGGGAAAAAAAACAGAACTATTTCTTTCAGAACATTCTATTTAAATGGATCCCCCCACCAGATACAAAAACCGAGTGAAACAAATAGCCCGTTAGGGTCCTGGGGACCCTCTGGGAAAAAGGCAAGGAGGAAAAAAGATGGAAATTTGCAATAGATTTAGGGAAGGAGGTAAAAACAAAACCTCATCCCAAGCCATTATGCAGTAATGACCCAGGAATGACTACAGCAAGCAATACTGTCCAAAAGTATACAGTAAGAGCTACCAAAACGGAACAAGAGAAAACAAAGGAAACAACCACGCTGAGGATGGGAGGCTCCTGGTGTATTTCACACCAAGGCTTCACAACTTTCCTAAATCTATAGAACCCGTGGGAGTTAACGTGACTTTGAAGCTACTGTGGGGAGCAAACTGGCCCCGAGCCCTGCAGCTGATGCAGGGGTTGGAGGCAGTTTAACTTTGGTGCACAACCGTTTCACCCAGTCCTACCAAGGACGCTGCCGCCTGAGGAAGGAGGAGCAGAAATAGCCAGGCAGAGGGGTGGAGACGGCGTGCTCTGAAGAGCTTTTTGTCTGGTGATTCTGTGACTAAAGATAATATTTGTTTATCTTGTATGTTTAACTTGTGTCTTGTAATCCAGAGAGCTGGGGGAAAATGTGGAATTACAAGCAAGTTAGTGAACAAACCCATAGTACAGGGTATAATTTCTAGGCATGGGAAGGGCAGGAAGAACAAAATCAGCAGTTATGATAGAATGTATTTTTTCTGTGCTCTCTCCAACCCTTCCAGTGGGATAATTTTACAATTAAAGTGCTGATTGAGCAGCAGCTTTCGAAATAAACTTATGTTGCCTTACTCATGGAAGCAACTCTATTTGAAATATTTTCTTACTTAGGACTCTAAATTCTTACATAGTGAAATGACTTTAAAAAGAAAGTGAAATAAAATAAAACAAACAAAAAAGCCTTCCAGAGGCACTCAAAGACTGGAAAGTCCAAGGCTGCAGAAAACTGAGAAAGATTTAAAATTTGAACACCATCCAATCATGAAAATATGATTAAAGAAGCTCTGTGAATATACCAGGTATTGTAACAGAAGGTGGGGGAAGCCAGAGGTACATGGGGTCTGGGGGCAACACACATAGTCTCTGTAAGAATAAAAGATGGCCAGGCAGGTTAGTGTGCACGCCTGTAGTCCCAGCTGCTCTGGAGGCTGAGTCAGGAGGATCGCTTGAGCCCAGAAGTTTGACGCCGGTCTTGGCAACATAGTGAGACCCTGCCACCTCCCAATATCACCACCCTCCATCCGGAAGAAAAAGAAAAAGAAGAAGAAGGAGGAGGAGGAAGAGGAGGGGAAGAGGAGGAAAAGAGGAGGAGGAGGAGGAGGAGAAGAGGAGGAGGAGGAGGAGGAGGAGAAGAAGAAGAAGGAAAGAAAGAAAGAAAGAAAGAAAGAAAGAAAGAAAGAAAGAAAGAAAGAAAAGGTGTTGTATCACTTCAGTGTATTTCTTCTCAGTGAGATTGACTCCTCCTCTTTCTCTTGTTACAGGCTGGGCTCGATATTATTGAAGTAAAGCCAACAGCAAGTTAGCAAACCAGCAGGGGAGCAAATTGATTATACAGTTAACTGTGGAAAAACTGGAATTCTTTATTAAGGGAAAATGAAATGCAGTTAATTTATGCTCCAGCAGAGCCTTTCCCCACGTGGCATTTACTCTACTGGTTCTTTGACTTTGCTGTGAAGCTGTAACTCGGCCAAAAAATGACAGAAGCTTTACTGATTTAAAAATAAGGCAGGTTTTGAGCTTTTTCCCCCCCTTGCATGATGATTTTTCCAGCTACAATTACTGTAACTCACTCATTATAGAGGATAACATGGCAGGCAAACAGGCAAGAAAAAGAAAGTGTGGTGGAGCAGTTGGCAGGATGTAAATTGAAAGTCTTTGCCATCTAATTTTAAACAGTATTTATAGAGAGCACCCATAATACAGCATTCAACGTCTCACACAAAATCCCTTAAGTAGTAGAAACATTTACTGAAGCTGTTAGCACAGCTAGTGGACCCTAATAGTGAAAGAAACTGGCAAAACCCTAAACTCCAAATTTAAACGATAGAATCGAGGTTAGGCTCATCAGTTTGCTGTGATTCTTGAATGATAAAACCTTATGCTGAGGTTTCCCCTTCAGAATTAAAAATAGCAGCAATGATTCACACACATAAAGCTTTTAAAAAACGCACTACATATTTTGTCTTATCAATTCTTAAATTAGTCCCAGGTTCAGAGAAAGTGCCCTGTAGTCTTTTATTCTGAGATGTTTGTAGATTCTCATATAGTTGTAAGAAATAATAGAAAGAGATTTCATGTGTCCTGTGCCCAGTTTCCTTCAAAATCTTGCAAAATCATGGTACAATATCACAATCAGGAAACTAACACCAAGACAACCAAGCAAACTTACGGGTTCTGTATTCATTCATGTGTGTGTGTGTGTATGTGTGTGTGTGTGAGCGCACGTGTGAGTGCACACACGCGTGCACACACAAAGGTGTGTGTCTATACCTGGTATTATACAATTTAATCACATGTGTAGATTCATGTGACCACCACCAATCAAGTTTCATAATAGTACCATACCAAACACCCTTCATGTTACCCATTTATAGCTGTAGTCACCTCCCAGCCACCCTACTCCCTAACCCTGGCAACCACTAAGCCACTTTCCAGCTCTGTAATTTTGTCATTTCAAGAATGTTATATAAATGGAACCATACAGTATAGAACCTTTTGAGACTGGTTTTTTTACTCAGCATAATTTGCTGGACATCTATTCAAGTGGCTGTGTATATCAATACTTGTTCCTTTTTATTGCTGAGTAATACTCCACGGTACAGATATGCTACGATTTGTTTATTTACCCAGGGAAGGACATTTGGATTATTTCTGCTTTGGGGTTATTGCACATAAACCTGCTATGAATGTTAGTACACAGGTTTGCATATGAACCTAAGTTTTTATTTCGCTGGGATGAATGCCCAAGACAATTGCTGTATGTGCGTGCATGCATGCACATATGTGTACTAATTTGGTTCTATGTAATTGGTCATGTGACTATCATCACAGTCAAGGTATATATTATTCATTTAGTAATAAAATTAGAATGTCATACATCTTGAGAGCAATGTGAATGATCATTTGCCAAAATTCAATATCTGTCCCCATAATTCAAATATTTATTGAGGATCCACTATAGGTGGATACTGCACCAGGCAGTAACCCAGACAGAAAAGAGAAGAAGTTCCCCATGATATGGTAAACAGGGGTGATCTCTCAACACCCTATGGGCTTGTGCAGATCCAGGCAGCAGGAAATGCATAAGATGCCTAAGAATGCTAAAAAGAATGCTAAAAATAACCCACGGGACAAAAGGGGCTATGACTGGCAGCCTGACAACAGACCCTTTTCCCCAGTCTCAGGCTATAGGAAGGATGCACTTTGTAGTACTTTCACCTCCTTTCAATTTAAGGATGAGCAGAGAAATATATTTGTACCCCCTAGGGTAGCCTACTCATTTATTAATATGAAAACATTTATAAACACCTATTGTGTGCCAGAAATTCATAGGTAACTAGGACACTGGCCCTGTCCTCAAAGGGGCTCAAAATCTGCTGAAGAGAGTGCGAGACTGGTTCTGCCTTTACAGAAGTCACAGTGCAGTCACCCACCGAACACATAACGCTGTAGGCAGCCACACAACATCCTGTAAGCTGGGCGGACTGCAAAGAGACCTGGACTGGAGCTGAATGGGGAGTGATGAGGATTTGCATAAGACAAGATTAGAGGGGAGGCATCTTTGGCAAAGGGCAAAAGCAAAGTCAGAAAATCCTCACTTTAAATTTAGGAAGCAGTAAAAAGATTTTATCAACTGGAACAAGAGTTTGTATGGGGAATTAGTAAGTAGTGACACTAGAAAGTGGCTTTGATCAGATGCTGTCACCTTCAATACTAGGCCTGCATCTGGCTTTTGGAGTTTGCATAATAAAAGCCTAGTGAAGCCTTTTGAATAGAAAGCTAATGTGATAAAAATTTATTTTAGAGTAATTAATCTAGCACTGTGAAGTTTATGTTAAAGATATGAGGACAAAGTACAATTCACAAACTTAGTTTAAAAAAAGAAAAGATTAATCTTGTCCATGTAGAAAAATTCTTTGGTGTTTCCAGGACCCTTAAAGCAGATATACCTCATCATCCATCCTATAACACTGGGGATGCAGTGACATGAATGATCTAGTTTGTGCCCTAAAAGAGTAACAGCTTGGGCTGGGACTGCAGCTCCGTGGTAGACTGCTTGCCTAGCATGTGCAAGGTCCCGGGTTTGATCCCAGTATTGGAAAAAAATAAATGACAGCTTATTGTGAGATTGGACATACATATGACTAGAAAAGGAACAAACCACAGTTGTATGGGCTGAGGGTCAAATTAGGTGAAAGGCAAAGAAACCA
Source organism: Aplodontia rufa (assembly GCA_004027875.1). Classification (NCBI taxonomy): domain Eukaryota; kingdom Metazoa; phylum Chordata; class Mammalia; order Rodentia; family Aplodontiidae; genus Aplodontia; species Aplodontia rufa. The sequence continues at coordinate 40,134 of PVKS010012089.1, read as the reverse complement.
GAAAAGGGATAAATTACCAAGGGCTCAGCTAATTGAAGAGGGATTTCTTGTAGATGTTCAGACTTGAACTCAAGCTTGAAATAAATGCTCCCAAATGCAAATTGGAGGCTCTCCAGGCAGGAGGAACCACCAAAAAAGCCGAAGGCACAGTTGTGGGCACGTGCAGATGGATTCAAGAAGCTGAGCAGAATATTATGCTGAAGGCCAAGTGTTCATGCCCATTAAGAAGTTTCAGGAATACTCGCAAGTACGCAGAAAATCACCACTGTCTTTAGGATAGTGATTCCTCTAAGATACACAATAAAAATTATGTCTATTATAGCAAAAAAAAAACAAAAAACTCCATCTTTAGAAAAAACATAGGGCTGAGTGTGGTAGTACAAGCCTGTAATTCCAGTTCTTCAGGAGGCTGAAGCAGGAGGATTGGAGGATTGCAGGTTCGAGTCCAGTCTAGGCAACTTAATGAAATCCTGTCTCAAATTAAAAAATAAAAAGGAGGGGGATGTAGCTCAGTGGTAAAATGCCCCTGGGTTCAATCCCCAGTATAGAAAAAAAGGAGGAGGAGGAGGAAGAGGAGGAAAAAAAGAGGGAGGAGGAGGTGGGCAGAAGAGGTGAGAAGGAAAGAAAAAAGAACTAAAAAGTTTATATTTACTGTATTTTATTACTAAAAAGAATTTTTGGTGGGGTGCGGTGATGCACACCTATAATACCAGTGACTCCGGAGACTGAGGCAGGAGAATCGGAAGTTCAAAGCCCTCAGCAACTTAGACCCTAAGCAACTTAGCAAGACCCTGTCTCAAATTTAAAAAAGCAGGCTGGGGATATAGCTTAGTGGTAAATCACCACTCACTGGGTTCAATCCCCAGTAAAAAAAAAAAAGAACATTATGGGGTGGGTACAGCTTAGTGGTAGAATTCTTGCGTAATATGCAGTAGACCTTGGGTTCAGTCCCCAGCACTGAAACAAAAACAGAAATAACAACAACAAAAAAACATAATGGACTATGCATGAATGCTGATCTACAAATGCTCCCTTTTGAATCAACATTATTGCTTTTATTGGGGAGGGTCTATAAGTAAAGGAAATGTGGGACACTGGAATCCTATTTCTGGTGATCCTCCTTTCATGGGAGCACTGTGCTAATCACAGCTGTGGCTCTGAGACAGCCTAAGGAAAGCTTTTCCTAGCACAGGACAAATTAGGAGTCCTTCTCCAGCCGAGGTGACTGGACAGTGTGCATATCAAAGTCTTGGGAGCATAGGAGAAGACTCAGTAAGTCCCATTGCTTAAGCAAACCAGACTTCAAAGCTGCTGGCAATCACTACTGCAAGAAAATAAAGAGTTTAGTGGCAAAATCTGACCCTCTATTTCACAATTAGGCATGTAGTATTTAAGTCAGGAAAATTTTCTAACCTGAGAAATTTTCCTTTTTGTGCAAATGAAGGGGCTTGATTATTTTCATCTCTACTTTATCAGAGAATTTTGAAGGACCTATCTATACCTTGTAACCCCTGTTAAACTTTGTCAATGATGTAACTGTTACTCTACTGCTTTACATAAAGGTGAACTTAGAATAAAAACATACACCTTTAAAGACTTGAGCAGAAGCCCACATTTCTGAATGGGAAGAAGCAACATAGAAAACTATTTAAAGTCAGGGTTTACATAATATTCTCCATTCAAAAGTTCTGAAACATCTCAGTGACTGAATTTCCAACCCCTCACCCCGGTGTTTAGTATCACATAGACTTAAGACTTTCTCCAAATTCTGATACTGGAAAAAAAGAATCTAAAATTAGAAGAGACCCTATGTTCTAGCTTCTAGAAGCCAATGTTATTTACTCCTAGAGCAAGGTCCTTATTAAAATGGATATTTTTTTAAATGAATGTAACTTCAATGGCAATGAGTCCTCAATATAAAACTCCCCAATCAAGCCAAGTCAATCTCTTTAAAATTTTCCCAACAGTCACAATTTATAAAACATGTAAGCCAAACCCAATAAATCAAGTAAATAGCATTGCATAATGGAGGCTTAAATATAGAACAAGACAAGCCAGAAAGGTTCAATTAAGTAAATGCTGTACATATGTCAAGCTTTGGTGAGGTCAGTATAATATATTGGATTATTTTAGTATAAAGCCAAATAAAATAAGATAATTTAATTATTAAATAAAAGAGAGGAAGAAAATAAATATGAATACTTCAGGAAAATGTAATAGACCAAAAAAAAAATCCTAGAACAAACGAGAGTTTTGAATTATAATAAATAAGCTTAGTAGAAACCCTAGAATTAGAAAATAGAAAAGCTGCAAAACTCTAATAACAATGCAGACATAGAGTAAAATTCTCTGAACAACTAGACTCAACTATTTTAATTGTGATATGTAAAATCCCAAATCATTTCTCAATAACTTGTGTGTGGCAAGAAAGCAAAACAAACATACATATTTAACGTAAAGTTACCATGGTGATATTAGGCTACTGAAGGAGTGTACAACTCTGAAACAATTGGACACAAAATGAAAAATTCATGTAAACATTCAGATGTTTTGTCTATACAGTTGCAAAAGTATAAAAATTCAGACTATTTGTCATTCTATGAATGTTTGATGCCAGCCAACCCTTTGTACATCTTTACATTAGAAAAGGAATCATAACAATCAAGACAAATTTAACTCATGAAAAATATTACTGTTCTGTGTAGGCACAATGCAGTATCCATGAGCTCATGTCTATAATGATCATGCTGTCAAATTCATCATGATTAACTTTTTCTCCTAATATTATTTGCAGCATATTGATTTACTTTGTTATTCACTGCTGCTTACTAGCAGGGAAAACAACCACCTAACAGTCTTCAAGTTTTTAGGAAATGTATACAGGAGAGAAACTAAGTAGAGAACTCTATCCACTAATACATGGAGATGGTTTTTGAGCATAGAGGAAATAAAGCTATCATTTAACTTGGTCTGTACAACTTGTTCATTACCATGGCCTCCGAGCATAAATTTCAGGATTATTTCTTCAGTCAAACTAGATTTGTCGCTGGTTTCCAAACATGCCTGGTGTTCTTTAACCTTTGCTTTCCTTGGTTCCTATGGATTCATTTATTCATTTTACACCTAGTTACTAAGCACCCAGTAGGTGTCAGACTCTGTGCTAGGTGAAGGCAATTTAAAGCAGATCAAATACGCACCGTGGTGCTTTCATGGAGCTCAGGATCCACTGGGTGGACAGACAGATCACTTGTATGCTCGAGCAGGACAAGAGCCTGTGTTAGAGAATTCACTGTCCTCGGGGAAGCCAGGGAAAGGGCTGGCGTGAGAAGCAGCACGAGCACTAGGGTCTGGAGGATAGTTAGGAGTTATTTGAGTAAATGGTGGCTCCAGGCAGAGGGAACACATGTGAAAATCATGTGGCAGGACAGAGTGCACCAGGAACCAAGACTACCCAGGGTGGTTACAACAGGCAAAACGCAAGAACATGTTCAGGTACCGAAAGGAGAGGTCATGCATACACCTTGAAAAGAGCTCGCAGGCAATGATTGCATCATTTCCTAAGATATTTATCTTAAAAAAAGCCCTTCAACATCCTACGTGGCCCTTCTCAAATGCCACTTATTCCAAAATGCCTTTCTCAGTTTCCTCAGCTAAGTGTAGTATGGTCCAAATAACTCTAAACATGTCAGTGTTGTCTCCTTATACCTTTAATTATTGTCAACGTTTTCTTTGTACAGGGAATTAAACTCAAGGGTGCTTTACCATTGCATCAATCCAGCCCTTTTCATTTTTTATTTTGAGACAAGACAAGATCTTGCTAAGTTTCTCACTCACGAGTTGCCCATGTTGGCCTCAAACTTCCAATCCTCCTATCTCAGCCTCCCAGGTCTCTGGGATCTGCCCAGCTATCGTCATTTTTCTATGTGCTGCTGTGTGCTGCATATTGTCAGGTCTGTGAGTTTATCCACCTTTGTATTCCACACAACACATAATAAATTCTCAATAAATGGTTTGAGTAGATTGAACTTAATCAACACTTCTGGCTCAGCAATACGTGCCACTGCTTCTTCATTATCAAAACTGATCATTGAGAGGCTGGGGCAGTGGCTCAGTGGTTACGGCTCTTGCCTGGCATGCATGAGGATGCAGGTTCGAACCCCAAAACCATGTACACAATGGAGTGTCAGAGTAATGAAGCCCACATGAAAAACTAAGTAAAAATTGATTCTTTCTCTCTCTCACTGTCCCTCTCTCTTAAAAAAACAAAACAAAACAAAACTGGTCATTGGGTCTGGAGCGGTGACTCGGCGGTTACAGTGCTTGCTCAGCATATGCTGGGATGCAGGTTGAAACCCCAGTACCATGTATCCCTCTCTCTTTTTTTATTTATTTTTTATTTTTTTTTGAGAGAGAAAGAGAGAGAGATAGTGAGAGAGAAAGAGAAAGAGAGAATCAATTTTATTTAGTTTATCATACGGCTTTTGTTGCTCCGACATTTCATTGTTTATGTGGTGCTGGAGTTTGAACCTGCGTTCTCACTCATGCCAGGCAAGTGCTGTAACCATGAGTCATAGCTCCAGCCCCTGTCCCTCTTGCTTAAAAAAAAAGCATCATCTCAGAAGGAGATCTCTGACCTCCATGAAATATCCATTTAACTCAGGGGATCTTCTTGGGGAAACATTGAATCACAGGGAACCCAAGAGGAGCATCCATGACATGGCATCAGCCCTGGATAACTATGTAAATATACATTTGTTCTGGATTGTTTGACAATGATTCCCCCTCAACTGTAACTCCATGTTCATCCTATAAAAAAAAAAAAAAGCTGATCATTGGCTGGGAGTTTGTCTCAGTGGCAGTGTACTTACCTACTATGTATGATGCATGGATTCCATCTCCAGCACCACAAAAAGCAAAAAGCAAAAACCCTGATAGTTAAAGCCTTTAGTATGTAGTTCTTTGCTGTGCATAAAGGGGTTTGACAATCTAAGAAAAACTGTGAATTGTGGCAAGCTGATGTTACTGCTAAGGAAAACTATCAGAATAAACCCCAGAATTTGAGTCTCAATAGCCTCTCTCTCCAGAGTGTACATTCTCAATGGGGGCAAAAATTGGTTTTTAGGGGGTGAAAAGATCTTAGACATTACCATTGCCATTACATACCACAATTCATAAACAGATGTGCATTATATCAATAGTCTTAAATTTTCATAGGGGAGAGTAGAAAACTATGTCTGAAAACTCTCCTGGGGCAGAGGGCAATAATGAAGAAGAGGTTGAAAACACAGCTCCAGAGTTTGCACTCTTAACTACTGCTTAATAATGCTTCTCAAGCTCATGTCAGGATTTTTTTCTTTTCTCAGAGAGCAAATTGAAGTGGTAATACATTTCATTAATAACATGGATTCATGAGCTGAATGACAATGCGGATTCACAATCCGCTAAAATGGAACAGTTCCGAAATAGCTGGGTTAGCTATCTGCAAGTAATCAATAATGTACTTATCAAATAAAACATCACTTACCATATGCACATTTTATTTTTGTTGATATTCCTCTTTTAGTGACATCACTGTATGTTCCACTAACCAAAAACTATCCTGGGGAAGCCTATGGAACCGGTACGGTTTATCCTGGCCCTTCCCCTTTGCCCAGGAATTCTTACTTGACCTCTCAGTTCTCTTTTCATCTCCCCCATTATTCATTTATTCATTAGACCAATACACATCTATCGAGTGCCCTGTGTAATTTCATCCACTTACAATTTTAATGACAACATGTATGCTAATGAATCTCATTTATTTAATGATATTGAAATCTTGAATCCTGATGGACGTTTCATCTTGAAGTTCCCCAAATCACTCCAAATTCTACACGTCCAAAGGGAAAACGTCTTCCAGTCCATGTGTGCTTCTCCTCCTGGTTCTTCTCAATAAGAGGTGGCACCTTGGGGCTGGAGTGGTGACTCCACGGTTGCTGCACTTGCCTGGCATGCACAAGGACGCAGGTTTGAACCCCAGCACCACCTACACAATGAAGTGTCTGAACAACAAAGGCCACATGAAAAACTAAATATAATTGGCTCTCTCTATCTTTCTCTCTCTCTCTCTCACTGTCCCTCTCTCTTGAAAAAAAAAAAAAGAAGTGGCACCTTCATCCACTTCATCACTCAAACCAAAAACCCAGAAATCTCTTGCTACCTGTCACAGTCATCTATGACCAAGTCCCAAGGACAGTGCTTCCTCCCCATTTCTCAGATCTGTATTTTTTTTTTTTTTTTGGTACTGAGGATTGAACCGAGGGGGTGCTTTATCACTGAGCTACATCCCCAGTCTTTTTATTTTTTATTTTATTTTGAGACAAGCTCTCACTAAGTTGCCTGGTGCCTTGCTATGTTGCTGAGGCTGGTTTTGAACCTGGAATCCTCCTGCCTCCTCCAGAGCCACTGGGATTATAGGCATGTGCCACCATGCCCAGCTCAGGTCTGTATTTAATCCTCTATTCAAATGACTTCTGTGAAATTCAGATTCTTCACTACTATGTATAATTAGGATGCACCAGTAGAAAATATGGGGAAAAGAAATTCAGATCCTTATCATCTCTGGTTAGAAAATCGCTCCCTTGTTTGAAAGCCTTAATTCCTGAGGAATGTAGACCCTCTGTGACCTGACCTGATTGGGCATATCCCATCGCGACTCATAGCCTAAACCTTTGAGGCATGTAACTCATCTTTAATGTTGCTTGAGAATGTCTGATTCGGAGACCTGGAACCGGCAAACATGCATCCACCGAAAGCTGTCTTTGATAAAGAGATCAGAACACATTTGTTTTGCCTAAATATGGATTTCCACCTAAAGTGGACTCTTGTATTTCTTTTTTTTTTTTTAAGGGTACTCTTTGGAGTACAAGGATGTCAAACAAAATTCATTTCTATCACCCCTACAATGAATGCCCTGAGTGGTATAGATGCTCAATAAATATATTTTGACAAAATCATTATTGACTGTTATTCTAGAGACTCGCATGTTCTTTCTCTTAGAAATAGAATTATGTTATGAGACCACAGTATTTCTTATTCATATAATTTGATGGGAGGAAAGACAAAATAAACTATAAATTCAATTTACTGACTTACTTATTGAGGAAATTGAGATATTACTAGGTAAAATATAGATGTCCAGTCCAGCTTTTTCAAAAGGCAGATATGTAAAATGATAGCTATTGTTAAAGTCAGTTTGCAACATGCTTTCTCAGCTTATTTAATTCAATTATAGCTTACAATCAATATATAAACAACAAAATTCCCAAGCAACACATATATCTCTGAAATGAATACATGAAAAACAACTATTTTTGTTAAAAATTGGGGGCTTAAACAAAAATAGAGATTTTTTAGCTTCAGAAGAAAAGAAAGTTATTGAATCATAGTTGCCCTTAGTAATAAGAAGTATGTTTGGTAAATCTAAACTCATTGCCAGGAACAGTGGTGCCCGCCTATAATTCCGGCAATCTGGGAGGCTAAGGAGGTTAAGGAAAAATGGCAAGTTTGAAGCCAGCGCAAGCACCTTAGGGAGGACCTAAGTAACTTAGCAAGACCCTGTCTCAAAAAAAAAGGGCTGGTAGTTAAAGCTCAGTAGTAAAGTGCTCCTGGTTCAATCCCCAATACCAACAACAATGAAAAAAAAACTCGTTGTAGGAGATATAATAAACACACATATAAATTAAAATTATCATTTAAAATAATTTGTCTTGGGCTGGAGCGGTGGCTCAGCAATTATGGCACTTGCCTGGCATGCTCAAGTACTCGGGTTCAAACCCCAGCACCCACGTACACAACTAAGTGTCAGCAACGAAAGCCATGTGAAAAACTCAATAAAAATTGATTCTCTCTGTCTCTCTCTCTCTCTCACTATCCATCTCTCTTTTTAAAAAAATGAAATAAGATAAAATAATTTCTTACAATTTTAATTCTTGAGAGCATTGCTTTTGTTCTCGTGAGTGAATCCCAAGATTTTCTAAGCTAGAAAGTGATAAACTTTGACCCACTGTCAGTCTTTAATGAAGACCCCATTCTTCTAAAATGCATACAGAGCAGATACATCATAGATCTATTTCAACTGTAAATCAAAATCACAGATCCACAAAAATATTGCATTTGTACATTAAAACTATTCGTCCTCACCTCTGCGGGGGCAGTTGTTAACAAATTTGAAACTAGTGGTAAAAACGGAGGTCTTTTCAGTGATCAGTATCAGCAAGTAGCACACAGACAGGACATGTACAGGACTTATCCACGTAGCCATCTGTGTTAGCTCTCCATGACTGTGACAAACACCTGAGGCATTTGGTTGGTTATGGCTCCGTTTCGGAGGTTGCAGTCCATAACTGATTGGCCCCATGGCTTTTGGGCCTGTGGAGAGGCAGCACATCCTGGCAGCAGCATGTAACAAAAGTACTTACCTTGGGCTGGGAGTGTAGCTCGATGGTAGAGCACTTTTCCAGAATGTGCAAGCCCTGGCTTCCATCGCCAGCACACAAATAAGCAAACATAAATAAAGAATAAAACAAAAACCCATTCACCTTAAGGCGGTGTTTCCAAGAACAAAAAGCCAGAAGCTAGGATCCCACAACCCCTTTCAAGGGTATTGCTCAGTGACCTCCCTCTTAGAGGCTCCCCTATGTTCCAATAGTGCCACAGGCTGTGGACTAAGCCTTTAACACAAGGGCCTTTGGGGGACATTCCAGAGCCAAACAGTAGCACCAGCTGTACCCAAATCTATCTCTATTTATCTATGTACACGTGGACGTGTGCGCGCGCACACACACACACACCCACACACCACTTGATTCCTGATCTGGTGCTATATACAGACTGTTCAACATACATGTTTCCACTGTGTGAATGAATTTAGAAATACATCTGAATCTTTTTCTTTTTTTAATGACAAAGTGAGATGGGGCTGGAGTGGTGGCGGTTATGGCGCTTGCCCGGCAGGTGCGAGTACACGGGTTCAAACCCCAGCACCACGTACACAACTAAGAGTCAGAGCAACAAAAGCCATGTGAAAAACTCAATAAAAATTGATTCTCTCTGTCTCTCTCTCTCATTGTACTTCTCTCTCAAAAAAAAAGAATGAAAAAGAGAGAGAATTAACTTTAATTTATTTTTTCATCTAGCCTTTGTTTTTTCAACACTCAGTTGTGTACGTGGTGCTGGGGTTTGAACTCATGTACTCATGCATGTCAGGCAAGCACCAGAACTGCTGAGGCACCACTCCAGCCTCCTTCTGTATCTTTTAAATGAGAAATATATGAAAAAATATTTGGGTAAGTTATAAAATTAGGTTGGTCACTGCCATATCTTTCAAGTCAATGTAAACAGTGATTGAAACTAATATACCATTTGGAACACATTTTAATTAAAATCCTCATATAAACTTATGTATAAAATACACATTAAGCCATGTGTTTTGCATAGATTTATTGGCTTTAAAACTATCTAAATATTTTCAAGCACTGAAATTCATTCATGTAGCCCAAGAAACTAATACTTTCTCATGAAGGACTAATTTATTTTATGGATGTGGCATTCACCACATGAAACATTTTAGAGCAACCAGCTTTCGCAAATGCTGTATTTCTGTTTCTTGCTCTACGGTGAAAGAGTTACAAGAAGCAAAAGCAAACACCTTCATGGTAATCAATAAGTAGCATTAGCACTATATATATTATAATTCCAGCTGTATCGGGACTGTTTTTGTTTTCTGTTCCAATATACAGCATTTTCCTTTGGTAATGTCAAAAGAATGAAAAATTTACTGTTTATAAAATGAAGTATTGAGTTTATTTTAGATATCACATCTCAGCATGCAAAATCATGCCTTCAAGTTCAACATAATGATGTATATTGGAAAGGGATGAAAATAAATTATTTACTATGCATACATTATACAACGATTTATTTAATTCACAATAAAACATGATATTATATATATATATAGTCACAAACCTCCAAAACTGACTTTCTATAGTTTTTAGTCATCTCAAACAATCCTTTCACTTAAATGAATACATAATTTTTCCCTTTTGTAGTAACAGGTTGGAATAAACTTGCATTTGCACAAGTTAGAGCCGGAGTAGTATTTTAATATCATCTGCAACAGTCCACCTTATTTCATTTTTGACATAGAACTTCAACATATAGTCTATTTGAACATTTGTCAGTGGAAATCTACATTTTTGGGTAGATTTTGCAAATCCTTTTATTAATTAGAAATAAGCTGATAGATTAGAAAGGGAAAAGAAACGGTATTAAAATCAACAAACCTCTTCTTCTACTTCATTTCCTGGGTTCTTAAATCTTCAATGCAATTAGCATTAGACCATGGAATAAGAAAAATGATCAGCAAAATCATTACTCAATTAAGAGTTCTTTCTAACGACCTGTGTATCATCCTCCACACTATTACTTTGCCTCCAGTTAAGAAATGAAATAAGTTTTAATTGAGAGAAAAGGGATCATTTTAGCTTAGTTATAGTTTATTAAAATTAATGCTGAACTGACCAATTGTGGCAGCCAACAGGGTATTGGTTGCTGGAGGAAAGCAGGAACCAGAGTCAGGAATTAACCCCAAAGCAGCAGGAAACTCAGAGGGGATGGGTTTGTTCACTATCTTCCTCCTGGGGATAGGTTCAAGGGTATACATAAGAGTTCAAACCTACCAATTGCACAAATTAATCACATGCTGTTTATCTATGCCAATTATCCCTTATAAAGCAGTAAAAAAAAAGTTGTGCTGTTGTAAAAGTAATAGTAGTTACTAAAGTAAAAGTTATTATCAACCAACCGATTTGATACTATTTCCTCAAGAAGGCAAGAGATCTTGCCTCTTTACCTCTTTTTATCTGTGAGATAAATTTAAAAAGTGAGAAACCTTACAAAAGGCAAGCATCGATTTCTTTGTATCATCTCACTTGTTTTTTTATTACAGTCCACGGCTGCAACTTAGTGTCATTAAAAAAACACAAAACAGGGCTCAGGATGTAGCTCAGTGGTAGAGTGAGGGCTTAGCATGCTGATTTTGATTCATAGCACCAAAATAATAGTAATAATAATAATAATAATACAAAGGAGCTTTCATTTAAAAAATCTAAAATGTACTGAAATCTTGCGTTATTTTTGAGTATGCAACTCATCTTTTGCTGTTACCTGTATAATCTTGTCTTTAATCCTATTGTTTTTCAGTTTGGTGATTAAAATTCTAAACTTCACATTTATTATACTGCTCCTTTCTTATTAATTACAGCTGTTCCACATTCTCACTATGTCCATTTAATAAACATAGATATTTCTCTATATGAGAAGAGAGTGAGATATCAAATAAGACTCTTAAGGATGACTTTACCATCCTGATGACTGGGAGAAATTTCCCCACTAGTGTACTTAAGTGACTTCATTCTATAAAGGAGCAGTAATTTAAAAATCCAAAAGCCAGAAAGAGAGTTAGAGGTGTTGCTCAATGGTAGAGCATGTGTTTAGCATGCATGAAGCCCTGGGTTCAATTCCCAGCACCACAAAAAAATGGGTGATGGGGTGCTTATTTTTTTTTTTTTAAGAGAGAAGGACAGAGAGAAAGAGACAGAAACAATTTTTATTTAGTTTTTCACGTGGCTTTCATTGCTCCCACACTTAGTTGTGTAACGTGGGTGCTGGTGTTTGAACCTGTGTACTCGAGCATGCTGGGCAAGTGCTGTAACCACCAAGCCACCGCTCCAGCCCATGGGGTGCTTATTAAATGGAGGAAGGAAAGCGGAAAGATGCTGGAGACTTGGGTGTAGCTCAGTGGAGTGCTTCCTTGCCCTGCATGAGGACAAGAGGTCAATCCTACACAGCACTCCAAAAAAAAAAAAAAAAATTAGAAAGGTGTATAAATGAGGTGGAAATGTAAAACTCTTAGGATACTCCTTCCCTCTTCTAGGGACTTACATAGGTAGCTCTGCTTAAGTGAATGCCTCCTCACCTTCAGGTTCCCTTGGGAGGAACAATCTGAGCATCTGAGAGGCTGGTTGGTACTCACACTTAACCAGGTATCAAATGGAAGTGGACTCTTGTAGAGTTGCAACCAAACACCTTATAATAGTACACTTGTCACTCCTTAAGCTAAGATGATGTGCCTTGTACTAGCCCTGATCCTTTGACACAAAGCAGAAACTTACAAACTCAAAAGGAGAAAGTTGCTAAGGTTTTCCAAGGCAAACTCCACCGTGATAAATACTGATCTCAATCACAACAAAACTTTCTTCTAATTATTTTATACTCCTACAAAAACACATAGTAGCAGGCTCGTTTTGATTCCCAAACCCACAAAATAAAACAGTAAAATAGGAAATATTTTACACTATCCTCTTTCACTAAAAAAAAAAAAAACCCCTTTGTACGGGCAGGTTTGTGTAAACTGTTTCTTGGATCTGGGAGATTTGTTTTTGTCCGAGTAAAATGGCAGATTTATCAAGCCAGAAAAGCCACAACATCCCAGTTGTACTCTGCCTGATTCGACTGTCTGTAAAGCGAACAGAAACAGTGGCTTGGCATCGTGGTAAACGAGTTTCAAATGGCACGTGGCATGAACTTGAGGGCTTCAGGACTGTTTTTCTAATGGCTTCTTCCTTCAGCCAACACTCAGCATAAAGTTTACACCTGGGCTGGAGCTACCGTTTGATGGTGGAGTGCCGGCCTAAAATGTGGAAGGCTCTGGGTTCAATTCTCAGCACCACTGAAAAATTGACAATACCAACAATAGTAAAGTCTCTTGTAATTGGAAAGAAACAGAAGAGGGAGAATGCTACTTATTCAAATTGTGATAAATAACTATTCAATTTCTTTTTTATACCAGGGATTGAACCCAGGGGCACTTAACCACTGAGCCACATCTCGAGCCCTTTTTATTTTAAATTATTGAGACTGGCTTTAAACTTGTGACCCTCCTGCCTCGGCCTCCCAACCCACTGGGATTACAGGCATGCACCATCATGCCTGGAACTATTCAATTTTTTAAAACCTTAAGATGGTTTGTAAGGGTTTTTATAACCTTCAAGCAACAGGTTATTGAGCTATTTGTGTTTTGGGTATAAAAATGTATAAATGATATGATACTTTTGCTGACCAATAGAGCATCCATGTAAAAGAAAATTCATCTGAAAAACTTACTTTTAAACAAGATTAATAAATGAAAAGAAGGTAATATACTTTATACACTTAATTTAAGTAAAGCATTTATATGAACACATCACTACTTATACTCAGACCTAATTCTATACCTGATTATGTCTTAGACTTCTTTTTTTTTTTTTAAAGAGAGAAGGACAGTGAGGGGGGGAGAAAGATGGAATCAATTTTATGTAGTTTTTCATCTGGTTTTCTTTGCTCCAAAGCTTGGTTATGTACGTGGTGCTGGGGTTCAAACCTGTGTCCTCGCGCATGCCAGGCAAATGCCGTAACCGCTGAGCTCCAGCAACTAGTCTTATTTTTTAAAGTTATATATTTAGGGGCTGGGGCGGTGGCTTGGCAGTTACGACACTTATGGCACTTGCCTGGCATGTGCAAAGATGCAAGTTCGAACCCCAGCACCATGTACACAGTGAAGTGTCGGAGCAATGAAAGTCACTTGAAAGACTGAATAAAGTTGATTCTTTCTCTCTCACTGTATTTCTCTTTTAAAAAAAAAAAGTGACATATTTAAAGATTCTAAGATCTCAGGTTAATTTTCATTTCATTTTATCATTTTCCCTGGAGTTATTTTTTGATTGGTAGGTTTTTGCCATACTGGAGTTTGAACCTACAGGCCTTTTACTGAGCTATAACCCCAGCCCTTTTTATCTAAGGACGGGGTCTTGCTAAATTGTGAAGGCTGGCTTGAATTTGCTGCAGTCCTCCTGCCTCAGACTCCCAAGTAGTGAGGATATGGGCTTCACAACCCGTCAAGCTTCTGTTTTAATGAAATGCACCTCATTTTTTCCCATCAAAAACTGAAGTAAGGAGTAAATGATTAGTATTACTACCTTCAAGGCCACCTTTAAAAACACTAGCGCTGGTTCTACCATTCATTGTCAATAAGCTCTAATTTTCAGTTGGAGGAGAAAAGAATATTGCATTTAATTGAGAATTACCATTTGATGCACTGTCAGATTAGCAGTATTCAAATAATTACGATGTAATAATCCTGAATATAATTTAGGTTTCCTTGGTTAAAAAAAATTCAGAATTTCACAGCATGTCAGCCTCACCACTACATTAATTCATTCATTCCAGCAATATTTATTGAGCTTAGTACATGCCAGACACTACACTGAAAACAAGAAATTAAAAGACAAATAGATGCATAGTCATGGATCCTGGCCTCTAGGAACTTGGATCAAATAATATTGAACGGATAGATGAAAGAGCTGCTCATGGAGTTCTCAGCACATACCTTTCATTTAAAGCATAACCACATCACCCAGGTGTGGTGGCAGGCATCTACAGTCTCAGCTTTCCGGAAGGATGGGGTGGGAGGATCAGTAGAGCCAGGAATAGGCTCAAGTGACCAGCCTGGGCAACATCGCAACACTTCTCTTCAAAAAACAGAAGCATTCAAACCCAGGCTTGGGTGAATGATAGCCAAGCTCTGTCCTACACCCACCAAAGGCACAGCAACACATAATCCAGGAGAACTATAGATATGTAGGGGAGGGAGGGAGAGGGGAGAGGTGGAGGAAAGGGAGGGAAGGAAGATAGGGAGGGACCTAGGGAGACAATCAACAATGTAACATACTCTTTACCCCACCCTAGAATCAAATAATACTTATGCAATCATTTAATTCTGGAAAACTCACAGTCAGATGTATATGTGTGTGTGTGTGTGTGTGTGTGTGTGTGTGTGTATGTATGGATGGACATTTATAACTGCTGTGGGGGGGAATATAGAAAAATCAAGAGGCTGGGGTGTGGGTGACATGGTGGTGACTCTGAATTGGGATCAAATACATATCATATTGTTACTTTATATGCACTTATGATTGTACAACAACTCAATGTCTTAACTAAAAAGAAAAACAAGAAAAAAATCCAGAAGGATGCGGCTTACGGGGCTGAGGCAAGAGATCACAATTTCAAAGCCAGCCTCAGCAACTTGGCAAGGCCCTAAGCAACTTAGTGAGACTCTGTCTAAAAAAAAAAAAAAAAAAAAAAAAAAAAAAAAATATATATATATATATATATATATATATATATATGCCAAATGAGCTAGGGTTAAGTGGTTAAGCACTCTTGGGCTCAATCCCTGGTACAGAAGAAAAAAAAAAAGCAAAACAAAAGAATCAGAAGCATGACCAGAAGCAGTTTATGCTGGTCTTTTAGTCAGTGCTTAGTGTATACACCAGTGCTTATAACTAAGTCAATTTCAATTGACTTACTCAATACACTTTCATAAATTACATAAATGCTTTATAAAACCCAAATATGAAAAATGCATTACTTTGTCTTTGTCTATTAATCTTACAGCTCTGTTTAAATGCATTTAAATTTATCTTAATTTTCTTTTGGTACTGATGCTTTTATTCGTCTTCAAAGTAGCATCATGTTGTATATACGTTTTGCTTGCTCTGACACATATTCAGTATTTTTTTTTTAAGAGAGAAGAACAGTGAAAGAGAGAGAGAGAGAATCAATTTTATTTTGCTTTTCATCTGGTTTTCATTGCTCTGACACTTAGTTGTGTACGTGGTGCTGGGGTTCGAACCTGGGTCCTTGTGCATGCCAGGCAAGCGCCGCAACTGCTGAACCACTGCTCCAGCCCCCACATTCAGTTTTCTTTTAAGAGCATTTTAGTTCAGTTTCTAATTCCTCGTCGAGAATCACTAGTCTACTTCCCAAACATGTTATTTCCCAGTAGGAAGTACTAGGTCATCTCTCTTCTTGGCTCAGAAGGCACAAATTATCCAACTATGGAGAGAAGAGGTTTTATTGTGTATCTAGCATCTAATTTTTATTCTTTGCCTAGATTTATTCCCTGAAAAATATACTTGAATATACTAGAAAGAAATGAGAGAAGTGGAGACACTAGTCCAGGTAATTTTGAAAAATCCAGCCCCACTCACATTCCTTCCTGTGTCTTGGGCCTGATCTTTGGAAGAGGGAGTCAGTAGTGTAGAGAAATGCTAGTAGGTCATAGTGGCACACAAGCCCCTATGAAGGCAGACACCACAGGGCCAGAAAGGCTTTGGTGGGAGGAGCTGCCCTCAAGGGAAGCACAGTGCTGGGGGAGGGTGTGGGTTTAACTTATTTTTTTTTTAAAGAGAGAGAGGGACATTGAGAGGAAGAAAGAAAGACAGAATCAATTTTATTTAGTTTTTTATCTGGTTTTCGTTGCTCCAACGCTTAGTTGTGTATGTGGTACTAGGGTGCAAACCCAGGTCCTCGTGCATGCCAGACAAGCGCCATAACCGCTGAGCCACTGCTTCAGCCCTAACTTGTTTCTTTTTTTGGTCGGAGAAAAAGACATACAACTTTATTGACTGCAGATGTATAACATGGGGGAAACCACAGGACATAGATTGCCCCAGCTCATCATCCGCTCTATTTTATACATCTTCCCCACCGTTGGCTGAGTTAAAGACACCATCCAGTCTCTAAAAACCAGACTTGAAGTGTGTAAGCAAAACATCAGGACTGATGTTGGAATTTAGGCTGGATAAAGAGAAAAGTTAGTCTTTGACTTGGGTAAAGGACAAGGAAAAGGTAACAGAAGCATTTGATTATGGATCCATTGGAGTGGAGGGATTTTTGGAATTGAGGTAATGAAAAGAGTGGGGTGGGGCTGGAGAGGTGGCTCAGGGTAGGCGCTTGCCTGGCACCCGTGAGGACCCGGGTTTGATCCCCAGCACCACATATACAACTAAGTGGAAGGAAAACAAAAACCAGATGCAAAGAAAAAGAAAGAAAATTTTAAAGAAAAAGAGAGAGAGAGAGAGAGAGAGAGAGAATGAGTAAGAAGTCAGTGGAATGTGGTGCAGGGGAAGGGCTCAGAGAGCAGAGAGGGTTTAAGATTCAAAGTCCGAAGTATGGAGCTGGGAATTTAAGTCGGCGCTAGAGTACAATGCCTAGCATGCCCAAGTCCCCGGGTTCTATCCTTAGCTCCACAGAACCTCCAAAATTCTGAAGTGTGGCCATAGGAGGGAGTGGCTGAGAGGGGTGTCAGTCAGTCTTCAAAGGGGGAGAATTCAGAGCCCAGGGTAGAAGACTCTTAAGAGATATGTTTAGAGTGCAGAGGAAATAACAAGGTATGTTATACTTAGTGCAGATACACCTTCCAGGAAATGGGAGGGAGCACTAACTGGGGGTGAGGGGACTCACTGCCTGGTCTCTAGGAGATGTATTTTTTCCTTTTCTTTCTTTTTTTTTTTTTTTTTTTGTAAAGAAAGAGGGGACAGAGAGAGGGAGAAAGAGAGAAGCAATCTTTATTTAGTTTTTTATGTGACTTTCATTCCTCAGATACTTTGTTGTGTATGTGGTGCTGGGGTTTGAACTCACATCCTTGCGCTTGCCAGGCAAGCAACATAACCACAGAGCTACCGCTCCAGCCCCTAGGAGACGGATTTTTTTATGTTTTATTTTTAATTGGCAAATAATGCCTATAACATCACAGAAGTAGAAAGGAGAATGGGACTACCAGAGGTTGGGGAGGGTGTGTGACATGTAAAAAGGAGACATTGATCAATGGGTGCAGAGTTTCAGTTAAACAGGAAAAATAAGTTCGGATGATCTATTGCACAGCAGAGAGACTATAGTTAATATACAGGTAATAAGAATTCATTCTGAAAACTAATTAAAAGAGAGGATTGATTTCTTTCTCCTTCCTTCCTTCCTTTCTTCGTACTGGGGATTGAACCCAGGCACACTAAGTCATATCCCCAGCCCTTTTCACTTTTATTTTGAGACAGAGTTGCTGTGAGTTGCTTAGGGACTTGCTAAGTTGCTGGAACTTGCCAATCCTCCTGCCTCAGCCTCCTAAATTGCTGGCATTACAGGTATGAACCACCACCCCTGGATTTTTCTTTTTTCTTTTTTTTTTTTAACCCAGGGGCACTTTACCACTGAGCTACATTCCTGGTCTTTTTTTTTTTTTTTTTTTTTTTTTGAGACAAGAGACTAAGAGTTGCTAAGTTGCCCAGCCTGTACTCAAACTTGCCATCCTCCTGCCTCACCCTCCCAAGGAGCCGGGATTATAGGTGTGTGCCACTGTACCTGGTAAAAGAGAAGATTTCAAATGTTCTCATCACAAAGAAAAAATAATTACTTGAGATGATGAACATGTTTATCTATGTGATTTGATCATTCCACAATTATATTAATCAGCTTTTCTATTGCTATGACTAAAGACCTGATAAGAACAATTTTAGGAGGAAAAGGTTTATTTAAGGGCTCGTGGTTTTAGATGAGTATGTCCAAAGAAGGCTGGCTCCATTCCTCAGGGCTTGAGGTGAGGCTGTACATCTTGGCAGCATGTGTGGCTCCAAGGAGCATTGAGCTCAAGGTGTCACATCGGGAAGCAGAGCAGAGCAAGAGATTTTGTGCAAGATACAGAATATATATATATATACCCCAAAGGCATGCTCCCAATGGCCACCACAACTTACCAGCTCACAGTTGGAGATCAACTCACTAATTGGATTAAGGCTTTTATAACCCAATCATTTCACGGATTAAGGCTTTTATAACCCAAGCCTTCCAGAATGGTCACATGTGAGCTTTTGGGGGACACCTCACATTCAAACCATAACAACAATGTGTACATGTGGTAGGTGCATTTCTAATATTATGTATCACTGGCTCTCAACATAGGTTAATATACAGCTAGGGGTTTGTTGGCTGAGATCTGTTTTAGATATATCCTTTATAATTGTCATGGAGCAAGTGGAGCCTGACTCCCATCTACCCCATCACCTGCTCATTTTAGCAAGCCTGAAACTTGAACACATACCACCCTTATGAAGGCTGGGGACGTTGACAAATTATAGTCTTCACTCCCTGTTTTGTATTGTCCATGACCTAAGTAAGAAGGGTTCTTTTTTTTTAAAATGGATTAAAAGAAGCAAAAGAATACTTTAGAAGTAATAAATACTGCATGAAATTTAAATTTCAGCATCCCTAAATAAGATTTTATTGGAACAGAGCCCACCCATTTGTTTCATATTGTCTACGGCACATGTAACATATTTGTTGTATATTATACAAGGAAGGAGTTGAATAGTTGGGACAGAGATCACATGTATCCCAAAGGCTAAAATATTTACTATCTGGCCCCTTACAGAAAATGTTGGCTGAACCCTGCTCTAAGTATTAAAATAATCCTTTATTGATGTATCCTTTGGAAAACAAACTATCTGCTGTATGCCTGCAGACCTTCGTAAAAAAATAATTGCAGGAGAGACCATCTTGTGGCTAACAAAAGAGATTGGCAAAGGGGATTCAAGTAGAGGAAAGATCCCATGGCCAGGTGCACCAGCTGAGAATTCGGGGACCATGAACCTGCCCTTCAGCTGCTGTGGGACCAGAGTGCTAAGTGGGATGGCCTGAGACAGATCTGACTCAGTGGTTAAGCATCCCTGGGTTCAATCCGCAGTACCCAATTTAAACCCTCGTACCACACATCTTTAGCCTGTTACGTGGGTCCTTTAAGTCTCCACTTACCATTCCAGGAAATGGATAGAATCATTACCTCACTGGGTGGTGCCATCTGATAACCTTTATGAAAGACCTTGTGTGGAATACATCTTCAGTAACATGTTTCTTTCCCCTCTCTAGAGATCTTCAGAAAGAACAAATTACAATTTGTATCACCCAGAGACCCTTTAACACATTGTAACCATAAGACAAAATATTTTTTCATTGCCCTGGTTTGTCCACACCAAAACTGATGTTGACATTTCGTCTCCATGGGATGGAGGGTGGGACCAAATGGGCCTGTAAGAGGTGGTGAGGCGAAGCCTTCACGAGTGGATTAATCCATTCATAAACTGATGCATTGAAGGATTATTCGGAGAGCAGGTCTGTGATCAAAGCCAATCTGGCCCAATCTCTCCTGTGTGCCACTCTCATCATGTGATACCATGCCAGGACTCTGCAGAGAGCCCCTACAAGCAAGAGGACCTTCACCTGACTAGCCCCTTATCTTTGGGCTTCTCAACACCCCATGATTGTGAGCTGAATTCCTCTATTCTTTTTTTTTTTTCTAAAGAGAGAGGGACAGTGAGAGAGACAGAGAAAGAGAGAAACAACTTTATTTTTTCACATGGCCTTCCAACACTTAGTTGTGTACGTGGTGCTGGGGTTTGAACCCGGGTCCTTGCACTTGCCAGGCAAGTGCTGAAACCACCGAGCCACCGCTCCAGCCCCTCCTCTATTCTTTATAAGTTACACAGCTTGTGGTATTTAATTGCAGAAATAGAAAGGGGACCATGGCATCCATATTATCATTACAGGGTTCAATGAGGAAGAATATGGAAGTTAGCCTTGTCAAGGAGCCAAGTAGAAGAAATGAAAGCAGGTACAGGAGAGAAAATACACCGTGCTGTTCCATGAATACCCCAAGACAGGGAGGAGGTTCAGATGTCATAGCACAGCCATGCAATTGACTATCATACAGCTAGCTACTCAAAAAAGAAAAAGGGGAAAAGCCAGGCATGGTAAAATGTCTGAATCCCAAAAACTTGGGAAGCTATAACAGGGGGATCCCAAGTTCAAGCCCAGCCTGGGAAACTGCATGTGACTATCTCAAAATAAAATTAAAATAAAAAATGTGAGCTTTGTGGTAAATTGTCACTGGATTTAGTCCCCAGAACTGCAAAAGATAAAGTGAAATAAAAAGGAAAAGGTTTTTTTGTTGGTGGTGGTGCTGTTTGTTGTCATTTTTAGGTGCTGGGAATCGAACCTGGAGCCTTGCTAAGGCTAGGCAAGCACTCTGCCACTGAGCCAAATCCCCAGCCGATGGAATAAAGTGTTTTTATTTTGTTTTGTTGTTTTTAAAGAGAGAGGGACATTGAGAGAAAGAGAAAGAATCGATTTTATTTAGTTTTTCATGTGGTTTTTGTTGCTCCAACACTCACTTGTGTTCGTGGTGCTGGGGCTTGAACCTGCGTCCTAGTGTATGCCAGGCATGATTCATAATTGCTGAGCCCTGGAAAAAAGCTTTTAATGACAGATATAATATTATATACAATATCAGCTCGGCTATATTTAAAAGAAAAAAGCCACAAGAGTGGGGGGGGGGTATAGTTCATTGGCAGAGTATGTGCTTTGAGTTCATTAAGGCCCTGGGTTCAATCCCCTGCATGACTACCACAGGAAAAAAAAAGTAGTAAGAAATGAAAAGTACAGCTGGGATCAGTGGCACATGCCTGTAATGCCAGCAACTCAGGAGGCTGAGGCAGCAGGATCGTAAGTTCAAAACCAGCTTCTCAACTTAGCAAGACCCTGTCTCAAAATAAGATATAAAAATGGCTGAGGATGTGGCTTAGTGGTTAAGTGCCCCTGGGTTCAATCCCCAGTAAAAAAAAAAAAAGAAAGAAAGAAAGAGAGAGAGAGAGAGAGAGAGAATTCACATTTTCACATCCCAGGACATGAACTTTTAAAGACAAAACACAAGACTTCAACAAAATTTGGAACTTCAGTGCTTCAGGCTATCCACACTCTGAGCCTGGAGGTAATTCTTTATTCTTTCAAGAAGCACTGATTTAATTCAACCTTTCAACTCCCTAATTTTACAGGTAAGGAAACTGAGTCAAGAGAAATGAAGAGACCACCCTAAGGAAGTAGAGCATGTTGGTAGCACAGGAGGAACTAAAACTTCAGGCTTGGGGGTTGGGGATTTAGCTCAGTGGCAGAGTGCTCGCCTAGCATGCACAAGGAACCAAGTTCAGTCCTAGGCCCTGAAGAAAAAAAACAAAAAAACTTCAGGCTTAGAGCTCAGTACACCGAAACATGTCAGTTACCATCTCTCTTCTGATCCTCATCCATATTCACAAATAGTTTTATGTTGTGATTGAAGTATAGACACAAGTCTGGGGATAAAAATACTTAAATTAAAACATTTCTCCTCTCAAGTTCTGTCATGCCAACTCTGGTTCTTCATGAAGCTTTCCTCTTAGCGTGCGACTCTGTAGACCTGTCTATTGCATTTGCCTGCCTGTGAAATATTTTTGTAAAAAGCCCAAGAAACTCAAAGGGGCCTTTTACTAGCGTTTTTGGAATCTCTGACCTCATTTTAAAATTTAAATTTTAAATTCTTTCCTCTTCAAAGTTTGCCTCTTTAGAAAGTGCTTATAATCTCTTCCCTTGATTCTTCAAGACAATAGATACTTTAAAAAATACTTCTCCCTCCAGCCAACTCCAGCCTCCTGAAGGGAGGGTTAGAGTCTTCTTAAACTCCCCATCTCTGCCCGCCTAACAAGGAACTTCTCAACCACAGTCATCTGGGACCTCATTTTTCTTCTTGCTTCTTAGAATGCACCATCAATCCCTTCTATCTTAGTAGTGTTTCTCAACCTTGCCTGTACGTTAGAATCACCTGGGGACTCCTCATTTATTTTGACCGAGATGGGGACAGGGTTCTCATCTTTAGCCAAAACTGAGAACTTCTGCCTTGCATGAATAAGTTAAAATGAATGTTTTTCCAAGGATATTTTTGTTGTAAAATAAATCCAGTTGAGAAAGTAAAACCTTTGGCATTTATAAAAGAAATTTCATTTGGTATCATTTGGAGCTGGCAGGGACAGTATTCTTTGGATAAGACCATGCAAATTATATAACTAGTTTTGTTCTGATCCATTCACTTATTCATTTACTATTCATTCATTAATAATCTGCACAGTACCAAAATGTGATCCCTACATTTTTTTTAAGAGAGAGAGGGATGGTGGAGAGAGAGAAAGCAAGAATCAATTTTATTTAGTTTTTCACGTGACTTTTATTTTGCCAACACTTTTTTATGTACATGGTTGCTGGGGTTTGAACTCGGGTCTTCATGCATGCCATACCAGCACCGTAACCACTGAGCCGCTGCTCCTGCCCCTGATTTCTGCTTTTAAGGGACTTACATTCTAGTAGCAGGAAAAAAAGTGATTCTGTAAATATGATGAAGTGCTGTATGTGTGTGATAGGGATGTGGACATTAGGTTAAACTCTAATTTCAAGAATATTAATGAAGTATATTTCTATCATATTATCTCCAAATCAGGTTTAAGAGTTCTAGTAATTAGGAGACTGGAGATGTAGCTTAGTAGTATGGTTCTTGCCTAGGGAAGCAGGTCCTTGCTTCAACCCTCAGCATCAAAAAAATAAACCAAACCAAAACTATAATAATTCATGTTTAACTGGAAGTCATGAGCAAGTGAGATGTGTATAAATAATGCAGGTGTATCAATAGCAAATGGGAAGTTATTTGAAATTGAGGTCAAGTTTGAGGTTACCTAGAAATGACAAATAAAAACTGGTTAACAATTGATATAAGAGACCTGTAATTCCAGCAGCTTGGGAGGCTGAGGCAGGAGGATCTTAAGTTCAAGGCCAACCTCAGCAATTTAGTGAGGCCCTAAGCAAGTTAGTGAGACCCTGTCTCAAAATTAAAAAATAGAAAGGGCTAAGGATGTGGCTCCGTGGTTAAGTGCCTCCAGGTTCAAATCCCAGTACCAAGAAAGAAAAGAGAGGAGAGAGAGAGAGAGAGAGAGAAGGGAAGAAAGGAAGGAAGGAAGGAAGGAAGGAAGCAAGTAAGCAAACAAGCAAAGAAAATAAAGCCAAAACTTACTTTGAGGGGTTGGGGATTTAGCTCAGTGGCAGAGCACTTGCCTAGCATGCACAAAGTCTCAAGTTCCATCCTCAGCCCTGAAAAACAAAAACAAAAACAAAAAAACTTACTTTGAAGGCTGGAGAGGTGCCTCAGTGGTAGAGCATTTGCCTCTCTTGCACGAGGACTAGGGTTCAAGCCCCCAGCACCACATACACAACTAAGTGTTGGAAAAACAAAAACCAGATTAAATAATAAATGAAATTGACTTTCTCTCAGTATCTGTCTTCCCTCTTTCTTCTCTCTTAAAAAAATTATTTTGATAGCTGACACAAATCATTCAGGATTATAGGAAAGGACAGAGTTAAACTGAAACCAAGTAAGCAGTAAAAACGTATGGTTAACGTATAGTTGAACAGATTAACAAATGGGATAGGAATAATTTGTAGGGAAGGCAAAAAGCAAAAGATGTATCATGAAGAAAGACATAATCACTCCAAAACAGGGTAAAAATTTAGTTAAGAATATCACAAGTTAATGACGTATTTAAAAGAAGAAAAAAATCAAATTTTAAGGAAAACAAATTATGCATAATAGCATAGCACTCAAAAATAATTGTGATTGCACAGATTTTCATTGACAATTTAAAATACGTTATACAAAATATGTCATTCCGGTTCATTTAAAAACATTATTTTTGAAATGAGCAGACGAAAGGTAAAAACTACTTAAAGAATTGCAACAATGCCCCTACTCAAAATTTTACCTATGAAAAACCTACTAAAAATCAAGAAAAAGCCAAAAGTGAAGCCAAAGAAAATGCACTAGGATAATTTTCTTAGTAAATATAGATATCTAGTTCTGTATAAAATCCTGCAAAATTCCACTGTACTACCAAAAATATCTTGAACTTATGCTTGTGGGGATTCAAAAAGTCCCGGTGTGGCACTGACAACCCATTATAGATGTAGATGGAAAACATACTGAGTATAGCACTCACTTTGTTAGTACAGGTATACCCCATTGTTCATAGTACATTTATAATCAATAGAAATTTATGAACGAGTCTCTTTTTGCATTTTACAACAAATTTATTAAAACTAATGTATTGCTAATAGAATACTGTATTTTTAGTTAAAAAGGAAGTTGAAGTATACTGCTGTATTTACTGTTTCAGTACTATGTATATATTTTTTTTGTCAAGATATAGTGCTCCTGAGAAAAATAGTCCAAAATCTGTAGTTTTTACAGAGTTATTGTGTGCAGGGAAGGTGCATCGATATCTAAAGTAAGTGTCTATGGGTTGGAGTGGTGGCTCAACGGTTATGGCGCTTGCCTGGCATGCAGAAGTACACGGGTTCAAATCCCAGCACCCATGTACACAACTAAATGTCAGAGCAATGAAAGCCATGTGAAAAACTCAATAAAAAATTGATTCTCTCTGTCTCTCTGTCTCTTTCACTCTCCTCCTCTCTTTAAAATAAATGAAAAAAATAAATAAATTAAGTAAGTAAGTAAATAAGTGTCTATTCCAGTAAGAAAGAACAAAATTCTGCATCTTCCAGCAGCCCATTATAATCAATCTGCTACCAGGTACTTTCAAGAATGGTGCCATATTGGGAACTCTTGTTCTCTGAAGCTGGAAGATTGGGAACTCAACCGTGTCATCCACTGATAGATATCCATGTCCAGCATGGCCACCTTGATTATGAGTCCATTGGGTGAGTTGCTGGGGAAATTGATTGTTATCCACACAATGAGCCTCTTTTTCACCATTGTGGTACTCTACACAGCATTTCTTGTCATTAAGAAATTCACTTTGTATAAGTACAGCTATGGGCCCATGTTCGTATAATGCACTGAGCTTACCATATTCTCCACCATCCTGAATCAGTTGACTTGCTAGATCAGTGGAATAGCCATGATTCCATCTGGGTGGCAAGACCTTGCAGGGCTGGGTTGGGGAAGATTCTCCAGACATCTGTAGGTGTTCTAAACAGTGTACAATATATAGTGCTATTTCTTACGTTGCCAGGATTCACAGGTCAGGAATCAGTAATCAAGGGTTGCAAATGAGAACAGTATATTCACTGCTGTCCTAAGGAGCACTAACAACATTTGTGCTTCCTGTTCCTGGGAATTTATGTGTTGATATTCTAGATATCTTCATTTCAGAAGGAGGAATGCTTCCATTAGGAAACAAAACAATGACTCTATGAATTGGAGGTTACAATTGCCGCTTGATCACTTTGAACTCCTCACACATTTGAATTAATAGGCAATGATGGGCTGGGTTTGGTGATGCACACCTTTAATCCCAGAGACACAGGAGGTTGAGTCAGGAGGACTGCAAGTTCAAGATCAACCTCCACAATTTAGTGAGGGCCTTAGCAACTTAGTGAGACTCTGTTTCAAAAAAGAAAAAGTAAAGAGAGCTTGGGATGTGGCTCAGTGGTTAAGTGCCTCTGGGTTCAATCCCTGGTACCAAAAAAAAAAAAAAAAAAAAGGCAATGATGGGAATTAGTATACTGTGCCAACTAGGATGAGTGATCCTGATTGCCACAGGGAAATTGGCCTGCAGATACACAATGAAGACTGGAGCACGGGAGATCCATTAGGGCGTTTCTTGGTACCTGGATTAAAATCAATGGGAAACAATAACAACCTAGTTCAGGCACCATCACTCATGACCTGGATACTTCATGAATGAAGTCATAGGTCAGCCCACCAGGTAAAGAGCCATGACTAGCTGAGTGAGGTGCTTGTTGAGAGAAAAGGGAACATGCAATGGATGGTAGAACAAGGTGGTTACAAGTACCATGATCACAGGACCAGCGCCAGGATAGAGAACCATAGTTGTAAGTATTTCTTACTTGTTTTGTTATGAATGTATATACGTGTGCAGGGCACATATCTGTCTTACTCCTTCCCATATCCTCTTATCATATAACACAGGATGGATTTGATATATTGACTTCATTTTGTAGTACTTCAGTGTTATCAGCTTCATATCATAGTGTTTAAATTACAGGAGATCAAGGAAAGTGAACATCACCCAAGAACTTGGCATTCTCTTCTAGGCAAAGGGTTAGCGTTTCTTGGTTGTAGAAGTATGACCTTGCTGTTTTGTTTACTGGAGATTGAGTATGATTTAAGGAGATGTGCCTAGGTGCCCGGGTCCACACAGCAAGGCTCTCTTGGTGTCTATGTCAACTTGTCTAGGCTGTGTTGCCCATTGTTTGGTCAAACACCTGTCCAGATGTTGCAGTGAAAGTATTTTTTTTAGATGTGATTAACATCTAAATCAGTAGGCTTTGGGTAGCAGATTATAGTGTTACAGTGTGGATATAGCGTGCCCCCCAAAACTCCTGTGTTAATGCTGGTATGATCTGAGATGAAATGATCGGATTGTGAGAGCTGTAATCTAATCAGTCCATCCTAGTTTGGATGGACTGGGTGATAAACATAGGCAGTTGAGAGGTGGCTGGAGGAGGTGGGTCCCTCCTGGGGGTCTGCCCTGCGGCCCCTGTCCCCTTCCCTTTATCCTTCCTAACCACCTCTGCCACATGCTTCTGCCATGATGTGCTGCCTCATCTTGGACCCAGAGCAATGGACTCAGGCAACCATGGACTAAATCTCTGAAACCATAAGCCAAAATAAGCTTCTCCTCCTCTAAGTTGTTCTTATTGGGTATTTTGGTCACAGTCAGGTAAAGCTGACTAATACACACTCCATAATATGAGCGATCCTCTTCCAATCAATTACAGGCTTTGAAGACTGACATCCCCCAAAAAAGAAGGAATTCTGCCTCCAGACCTGCTTTGGACTCAAGACTATAATATCAGCTCCTGCTGGAATTTCCAACCTATTGACTGCCATGCAAATTTTCAACTTCACAGTAGCCACAATTTCATGAGCCATTTTCCTAAAATAAATATTATCATAAGCTAATGGTTTCCTTAGCCACAATCGTTCACTCAACAAATACTTATTGTGTGCCTAGCATGTGCCACATCCTCTGTAAATTAGATGAAGAGGGGAATTTTGTCCCGGACTACTTCCCTGGTGTTGAAAATAAAGCCTTGCACAGAACAGAAACTCAATACATTTGCATTGAATTGAGAATGGAAAGAAGCATATCCTATACCATTTGCCATAGTTTTGTACATTATCTCCCTTGCTTCATGTTCAAAGGTTGTTAATACATGCTTCTTATTATAAAAATAACAAATTCTTTAATAACGATTAGCTATGGCAAAAAGGCTTTTTTTTTTTTTAAGAAAGAGAGGGACAGTGAGAGAGAGAGAAAGACAGAATCAACTCCACCTAGTTTTTCATGTGCCTTTTGTTGCTCTGACACTCCATTGTGTACATGGCACTGGGGCTTGAACCCATGGCCTTGTGCATGGTAGGCAAGTGCTGCAACCACTGAGCCACTGTTCCAGCCTTCAAAAAGGCTTTTTTTTTTTTAAGAGAGAGAGAAACATTTTTTATTTAGTTTTTCATGTGGTTTTCATTGCTCCAAGACTTTGTTGTATAAATGGTGCTGGGGTTTGAACTTACGTACTCATGCATGCCAGGCAAGTGCCATAAACCCCAAGCCACCCTCTAGCCTCTGCAAAAAGGCTTTTTAAAAAAACATTTTTTTCAGTTGGATGCAGTGATGCATGCCTGTAATCCTAGCAACTCAGGAGGATGATAGCAATTTTGAGGCTAGCCTCAATGAGTTAGCAAGGCCTTTAGCAACTTAGTAAGACCATCTCAAAATAAAGAGGGCTGGGAAGTAGTCCAGTGGTTAATCATCCTGGGCTAAATCTCCATTACCAATAAAATAAATAATAATAATAAATAAAAAATAAATAAACAAAAAGAGCTTGAGGATGTAGTTTAGTGGTAGGGTGCCCCTGATTTCAATCCCTAGTAACACACACACACACACACACACACACACACACACACATTTAACAAAAAATAAATCAAGATAAACCTATTTTCATAAAATGTTTAGAAGCTTTAGACAAAGAGCACAAGCAATTTTCACGAACTTATTTCACAGATTTGCTTTTTCATGGATTGGTGATGAGGCAGAACACATTCTTCGATTAAAACAAGATTTTGCAAGGAGTTTAAATTCTCAGAGTTGCCCTCCTAAAACCTGTGGCACCAAAGATAGTATTAGGGGCCAGGGATGTAGCTCAGGTAGAGTACATGCCTTGCACAAGCAAGGCCTGGGTTCAATCTCTAGCACTGCAAAAAAATAAAAACACTGTGCTGGTAATAGAACGTAACCGGTTCATGTGTATCTCAGTAGAAAACTAAAAGTTCATCTGCTGCACTTAGATACGATTCTGTTAAACATGGAGGTAGCAGAATGGTAAGTCTCGAGGCAATGTGGTTACACTGCAGAAGAGGGCTCACTCTTGTGTGTGGGAAATCAGAAGTCGGATGGTGCATTTTCAGAGAGCAATCTTCAGGTTCGCATATAAAATGAAGCCATCTTAGGTCGGGAACCATGTGGTCAGAGATAATCCATTTTTAAACTCCTCATCAGTTACCCCATTACACCCATAGCTCTTTTCCTGTACCCACCCAATTTTATATTAGCCAATTGTGCAGATTGTACCCCTGAGCTCCTCCATCAGAGTGAAGGGTGGGATTGCGTCAGGTTGGAGCTGTAAGCAGGCTGACTGTCCACCCAAGTGTGCTTGCTCATCGGATCCCCTGTGTGAGTGCAACTTCTGCGGAAGGAGATTCTGTCTTCTTCACCCACTTCTGGGCACAGGTTTGATTTTTTTTTTTTCAGCACCACTGAATTTTTAATAATTTTACTTCTAACACCTGGGCTTGGGTAAAGCAGATTACACTCCGTGATGTCGGTCATCTATTTTAAGCAGGGGTTAAGACCTCCAGATGAGGCAATAATGAGCTCTGGAGATGGAGAGAACTCAGGTAGGAGGAAATGGTCCTTTTATCAATGAAACCGTATGAAAAGCGGTGAAGAAATGCCTGCGAAGCCCATAACAGGAAGGGGGAGAGGAAATAGGTGCAGGGAAAACTCCAGTCAGAGGCACAAAGAGAGGGCTTTCAAAACCTGTAAGTCTTCTCCATTTTAAGGTGTAGTTGGCCAGACACAGGGTATATTAAGGAGTCGTCCACAGGGCTGGAGGTGGAACTCATGGTAAGGATGCCTGAGGCCCTGGGGTCAATCTACAGTACCAAAAAAAAAAAAAAAAAAAAAAAAAGGTGCTTGATGCTATTAGTAATTTATTTTAAAGCTTAGTCTAGGGGTCTAGGGCTGGGGTTACAGTTCAGTGGTAAACACTTGCCAGACTAGTGCTCCAGGTGCTGAGCTCCACCCCAGCACTGCAGAAAAAAAGAAAACAAAAGACTTAGTTTAAAAGAAAATCAGGACTACCTGGGCGTGGTGGCACACACCTGTAATCCCAGCAACTCAGAGGTTGAGGTAGGAAGATCACAAGTTCAAGGTCAAACTCAGCAGCTTAGTGAGGACCTAAACAACTTAGTTAGACCCTGTCTCAAAATAAAAATTGATAAAGGTCAGGGAATGTAGCTCAGTGGTAAAGTGCCTCTGGGTTCAGTCCTTACTACCAAATAAATAAATAATGATAGTAACAAAAAAGAAAAGAAAAATAGTATCTAAATAGTAGAAAGAATTTAAAAAAAATTTTTTACTAAATATCATATACACAAAATATTTATAACTTGAGTGATAGATGTGAGGAACAGATATTCACATACCTACCACTTAATTTGAGACTTTGGACATTAATAATCAAAAGTGAAATTGGTGTGTGTTGGGGGTGGGGGTAGAGCCAGAGAGCACCCGCAATCTCTCAGATAGTTGTGAGTCCAGATCTTAATCTTCCTAGGGAAACAGGAAACAAACAAAACAAACAACACCAGGGCCTAAGCATTTAATCAAGGGTGGTGAAAATGGATATCCATAAATAATAGACTAATTAAAGTATAACATTGACCCTGTAAATGTTTTTGAAAAAAAAAAACCTAAAAGTTTTCTATTTAGAGCTCAGGAAATACGGTTTGAATGAGTGTTCTGTAGTGAGTGACAGTATTTGCAGACTGGCCCATGTCTGTGTAGGCCTGTCTTAAAAGAAGCAAGGGCTGCTGGGTATAGTGGCACATGTCTGGAATCCCAGTGTCTCAGGAGACTGAGGCAGGAGAATGGCAAGCTGAGGCCAGCCTCAGCAACTTAGGGAAGCCCTAAGCAACTTAGTGAGACCCTATCTCAAAATAAGATACAAAAAGGGCTGGGGATGGGGGTGGAGCGGTGGCTCAGCGGTTATGTCGCTTGCCTGGCATGTGTGAAGACATGAGTTTGAACCCCAGCACCACATACACAACAAAGTGTCAGAGCAATGAAAGCCACATGAAAAACTAAATAAAATTGATTCTCTCTCTCTCACACTGTCCCTCTCAAAAAGGGTGGGGGGGTTTGCAGCTACCTTTAAATCTGAGGTACCAAAAAAAAAAAAAAAGAAAGAAAAAGAGTGTACTACTCCTCTGAAGATGATTCTTCAACCAACAAAGGAAAAAGTGCAGTTATTTAGATGCACTGCTTCATGATGACATTTTTTCTATCCTGGTTATAATTGCATATTAACATCATTCTCTGGATATAAAGTTTTATAATTTTTTCTCTAAGTATGCTTTAGCTCCCCAATAGTGTTTCCAAGGTACATAGGACCATAAAAATGTAGGACTCCTATAATGCCAACAACTCCAGAGGCTGAGGTAGGAGAATCGAAAGTTCAATGCCAGCCTCAGCAACTTAGTAAGACCTTGTCTCAAAGTAAAAAATTAAAAGGATTGGAATTGGAGCACAGTGGTAAAGTGCCCCTGGATTCCATCCCTACCTGGGTTGCATCCCTAGTTGCCTCTTTCTCTCTCTTACAAACACACACACACATACAACTGGTAGGACACTGAGTCCTAGATACTTTCAATAATATGTCCGTGAACATTTTCATAAAGTTTCAGAGCTGGATAGTGGTAATAGCTATGCAAAAATGTGAATGTACTTAATGTCTTTGAATTGCACACATAAAAATGGTTAGGATGGCAACTTTCATTTTATCTATATTTTACCACAATATAAAATGCAAAAAGAAGCAAGCCAAAAAACAAGGAAACATATCCCCCGTCAGATTACGCGTTCAGATTCTGGTCTAGAACCTATGTTTGTAGTCTGAGACAGGCCCCATCAGCCTACCTGCCATGAATCTGAATGTCAAGCAACGTGAAGTGACGGGAGGACAGTGTCGGTGCCACGTCTGTCTGTGTTCCAGTTCTTATTAGGGTGCTCGCCTGAGATGGGATTCTCACACTGCACTGAATTTAACAGATCATGTTTTAAATAGATATCTCTATCTTTCTTTTCAGATGGTTGGAGATTAACTAAGAGAAAGGAGATCTTAGGAAAAATTTCAATACAAAACTCAATAATTATATATAGTCTGTCTACCTAAAATGTTATTATAACTGTCATTTTTTACTTGTACTAAAGCTAAATAAACTTTAATTGGCACCTGTATCTATTTTTGCAAAGTAATCTTTTATGAAGTTACTATGCCAAAATATGTAAGGGACAATGAGAAATCCAAAATATGATCCCTGTCTTCAAGGAGCCTCTTACTCTACTAAGAGACACATCAGTAAGTGCATATGGCAATAACTTTTTAAAATCTGAATGTAATCTACACAGGTACACAAATCATTCATATAACCTGAACCAACTATGCACAAAATGTTTTGTAAAATGAATGTGATCAGGTAACCTCTAGATTAGAAGTAGGATATTCCCAGCATCCTCAAATCTCCTTTCTGTGCCTTCGTAGGCACTCCTACTCTCCAAAAGGTAACAAGTGACCTGGTATGTATCACTATCAATTAGTTTTTGCTCCTTTGAGTTTCATATAAGTAGCTATATGGTAGAATTATTTGTATTTGGCTTCTCTTTCTCAAATTATTTTTCTGATTCTTCTATAGTATTATGTGGAGTTATAGTTTGTTCACTTTCATAAGTGTACAGTATTCCATTGAGCAAAAAATACTACAATTTATTTATTCTTATGATAAAGGACTCTATAGAACATAGACTTAGGACTAAAAGTGTTAGGATATCAATCAGACATGCTCAGTTTTAATGGACATTGAAAGACCTTTCAAATCATATTTCAAATGTTCATTTTCTAATTGCTTCTAATTATGGAAAAAGAACTGATTTTTTTATTGACCTACATTCCTGAAGTCTTGTTAAACTTAATTCTAATAGTTATAGAGTATCTTTTGAATTTTTAAAAAATAAACATTCACATCATCTGAAAATAATGGTTTTATTTTTCAATTACCAATTCCCATGCCATTCCCCCGTCCCATCTCTTGCATTGGTTAGAAACTCCTATACAATGTTGAATACGATTGCTAACACTAGGTGTACTATTCCCAGGTTTCTTTGCTAATCTCAAGAGGAAGCTGTAGCTGGTTCGACACTGAAGGTTTTGTTTTGTTTTGTTTTGTGGGTGGAGGAGGCTACTGTGGATTGAATCCATAGGTGCTTAACCACTGAGCAACATTCCCAACCCTTTTTAAAAATATACTTGATTTGGAGACAGGGTCTCACTGATTTTCTTAGGTCCTCCCTAAGTTGCTGAAGCTGGCTTTGAAGTTGAGATCCTCCTGCCTCAGCCTCCTGAGCCATTGGGATTACAGTTGTGCTTCACCAGCATGTTGCTTCTTATGGACTTTTTGTGTGTATATTTCACCATAATGTGGATCTTCCCTCCTATTCATTTTTTAAAATGCCAATAGTACTTTGTTTAGGTATAACTTGTACAAAGAAAACTGTACAAATGCTAAGGAGGTAATTCATCAGATTTTGGCAAGCCATTGTCAAAATGTAACCAGCACCCACATCAGTGTTCATCATCCCAAAATATTTCTCCATCCCAGACAATTCTCTCTTCCCTCTTTCCAGCCAGTCCGCATCCCCAACAACCACATTAACTTTTATGACTGAACATTCATTTTGCCTGCTTATAGAAATGTATCCATGTTGCTGCATAAAGCATTACTTTGGGGGCTGGAGGGGTGGCTTGGCAGTTACTGCACTTGCCTGGCATGCATGAGTACACAAGTTCAAACCCCAGCACCCCTTAAAAAAAAAAAAGCATTACTTTGTTGTTTTTCATTGTTAAGTACTATTCCACTGTATGAATATACCACACATTGTTCTTCCACCTACCCTGATGATGAAATTTAGTTTCCAGGTTTTCACTGTTATAAATAAAATCATTAACATTCCTTTCAGTCTTTCAGTGGACATATGTTTTCATGTCTATTAGAAAATACCTAGAAGAATTGTTAGGTGGAATGATAAGTGCTTAACTTTCTGAGGAAGTGCCAAACTTTCCCAAAGTGGTTGGTTAATCCTGCTGGCAACAATGAGATATCCAATTGCTTCACATTCTCTGTAGCAGTTGTTACTGTCAGCCTTTATAATTTTATACATTGTAGCAGATGTGTAAGTGGGGTCTACTGTGGTTTTAATTTGCATTATTCATCTGATGACTGACTTTAAGCATCTTTTCATATATTTACTAGCCATTCATATGCTTCTGTAAAGTAACTTTCATTTGTAGGTGTTCTGTGTTTATTCTGGATAGCTACTTTGCCTGAAATGTGTATCACAAATATACTTTTCCAATCCATGGACTGCTTTTTCACTTTGTTAGTGGTATTTAAAAGAAAAAAAATTTTTTAAAGAGAGAGAGGGACATTGAGAGAAGAAAGGGACAGAGAATCAATTTTGTTTAATTTTTCATGTGGCTTTCGTTGCTCCAACACTTCATTGAGTACTTGGTGCTGGGGTTTGAACCCGAGTCCTCGCACATGCCAGGCAAGTGCCATAACTGCTGAGCCACTACTCCAGCCCCTTGATAAGAAATTTATTACTTTTTGATGAGAAGTTTAGTGAAGCCCCACATCATTTTGTTGTTGTTTTCTGAATAGTGTCTTTTGTTAAAACAAAAACAACTTTGCCTATCCCAAAGTTGTAACGATGATTATTATCCTGTGTTTTCCCCTAGGAACATTATAGGTTTGCCTCTAACATTAAAGCCTGTGATCCATCTCTAATTCATTCTTTGTGGGCTGTGATAGGAGTCAATATATGTTTTCTCCATACTGATGTCTACTTGTTCCAGCACTATTTATTGACACACTTTCCTTTATTGAGTTTCTTTGACAATCTTATATAAAAATTAGTTGACTATAACATTTGGAGCTCTATGTCTGTAACCTCTATTGCATTTGACTTATCTATTTGAATCTATAAACTATTCTTATATGGATATCACACTGCCTTATTGTAGTTTTGTATAGTAAAGTATTGAACTTAGTAATATAAGCCAGTCAACTTACATGTCTTTTGTCTTGGATGTTTTGGGTAATATGTAAGAAATATGTAAGTTTTAGAATTAATATCACTTTTCATTTAAAAAGTCAGCTGGGATTTTGATTGGCACTGCATTGAATCCATAGGTGAATGTGGGAAGAGCTTTCAACTAGATATTAAGACTGTTCATCTCTCCTTCAAATTGGGCCTTGTGAATTTCTATCAGCAGTTTTTATTTTTTCAATTTAGAAATCTTGCACAACTTTCATTCAATCTATCCCAGTTTGATAATTTTTTTTGTCTTTGTAAATGGCATTTAAACATTTTCATTTTATAATCTTTCTTGTTAATATATAGCAATATGATTGATTTCAGCACATTGATTTTATATCCTATAATCTTCCAGTCACTTCAGTAGTTAACAGGTTCTGTTGAATCTTCTATGTATACTCTGACATCATTAGTTAATAAAAATTGCTTTATTTCCTTCATTTTCATTTTTTTGCTGTATTGCACCGGATATAATCTGCAGATATGCTAAAT
This sequence comes from Aplodontia rufa, assembly GCA_004027875.1. Lineage (NCBI taxonomy): Eukaryota > Metazoa > Chordata > Mammalia > Rodentia > Aplodontiidae > Aplodontia > Aplodontia rufa. The sequence continues at coordinate 4,342 of PVKS010012089.1, read as the reverse complement.
GGCTTGCCTACATTTATAGTTAGTAAAAGCCAAGACTGAAACTCATGGTATTCTGAATGCAGAATATCGTAGAATGAGTGTGGATGTAGGAAGAATTTGTGTTGTTTAAGCAATGAGGGAGATGTGGCGAGAAAAAGTAGTTAGAGTCTGTTCCAGTCAGCTTTTTTGCTGCTGTGACTAAAAGACCTACCAAGAACAATTTTAGAGGGGAAGTTTAGAGGTCTGAGTCCACAGTAGGATGGCTTCATGCCTAAGGACTTGAGGTAAGGCAGAACATCATGGTGGAAGAGTGTGGCAGAGGGAAGTGGCTCACCCGATGATCAGGAAGGAGAGAGAGAGAGAGAGAGAGAGAGAGAAGAGAGAGAGAGAGAGAGAGGGAGGGAGAGAGGGAGCGCAACTAAGTTTAATTCACCAAATATATACTCCAAAAGCTTGCCCTCAATAACCTACCTCCTCCAGCCACACCCTACCTACCTTCAGTTACCACCCAGTTAATCCCTACCCAGATGAATTCACTGATTGGGTTAAGGCTCTCATTACCACCATTTCACCTCTCAGATATTTTGCATTGTCTCACACACAAGCTTTTGGCCAACACCTAACATCTAAACCAAAACAGAGTCAAACCAAAGAGAGTCTAAATGTAAAGGATTTGCATTGTATTCTATAGGTAATGAAGGATTATTAAGCATTTTCAAGTGGGAAAATAACAGTAAACATGGAAAGATCAACCTTGTAAAAGTGTGCAGTCTGGATTGAAGGGAACCAGTTCATTCATTCATTCATTCATTCATTTTACAATCATTTATTGAGCGTGTATGTTCTAGGAATATAGGTACTGAGGAGATAAAGGTGAAGATAATGTATTGCCTGGAGAAATAAAAATAATGTAAGTGACGGAGAACAGAATCTTAGCACAGTCTGTTGGCCATGCAGTAAGGGCAGTTCTATGATCTTGGCTAAATTATTTAACCTCTCTGGATCTCAGTTTTCTCATATGTAAAATGGGAATAATAATATGGGTAATGCCTACTTCAATTAGAAATAAAAAGTTGCACAGTATGTTTGACACATATCATGCACTTATTTATGGCAGTGATACTATTTGAGGGAATTTGAAAAGGAGCAAATACAATAATCATTTGGGGGCTTGGGACACTAAGGACATAGCTAAAAGGTAGAGTGCCTGCCTAGCATGTGGGAGGCCCTGGGTTCAATCTCTAGTACCACAATGAAAAAAAGAAAAGGGAAAAAATGTAACTGATTCCCCCTAATGATTAATTTTTTAATAGAATGAATACATTTTTGGTTTTGCAATTTGAGAATGTACCAAAATATAAAGATAAATGTTCTACATGCATATTTAGCCAAAATAATATTATTTTATGTTCATATGCAGAACTTGATAGCTCACAAAGCACATTTATTTATGCCATTTTGTTCGATTCTTCCAACAATTAGACTGATGAAGAAATTGCAATATTTAGTGACTTGTCACTAAATATTGGTCACACAGTAGCAAAGCCTATTTCATATTATGTTTATTTGCTTATCTTCTACAGCTCTTTTAACCATATTACTTTTTCTCTCATTGTATCATGATCCATGCTAATAGGTTAATACAAAAATGGTATAGAATCTGTTTTTATGTAATTTAGGTATGAAAAAGTGAACACCTTGAAAATTAAATGTAGAAGAGAAGGCAAAGACAGAAATGCTTGTCCTGTAGCACTCAGACTGTTCAGATTTTTCCTCTCTTTTCTTTTCTTTTTAAAGAGAGAGGGACAGGGAGAGAGGGAGAGAAAGAGGAAATCGATTTTATTTGTTTTTCATGTGACTTTCGTTGCTCTGACACCTCTTTGTGTATGTGGTGCTGGGGTTCGAACACACATCCTAGTGCATGCCAGGCAAGCACCGGAAGCGCTGAGCCACTGCTCCAAGCCTCTGATTTTTCTTAGGGATGTTTAAAAACACATAACTTAACTATTTCTTAGTATTTTTTATTGCATTTATAATTCTTCCTGCTTTTCTTTTTGGTTTGTTTCCATGCTTCACTCATCCATGGTCTGTCAAATTTCTGCTTCTACTAAATTTCAGTAATTTCCTTCCCCTTTTGTTCTGCACCCACATTTCCCCCTTATTGGGTTGTTCTCTCTTTGTAATATACCCAGTTCCTATCTTTGCTTTCTTTTCTCTGTGTCATTAAGACAATGTAGCTACTGCCTTTAAAAATTTCTCATTTTACATGATCACAATGATGATTCACTAATAATTGTGGCTAGTTTTTATATAGAGTTCTCCCAGAAATCTAAGTTCTTTCAAAATATAAAAAAAATATATTTTTTTTGAGAGAATCAATTTTAGTTTTTCATGTGGCTCTTATACTTCGTTGTGTACATGGTGCTGGGGTTTGAAACAGTGTCCTGGTAAGCGACGTGCCAGGTAAGCGACGTAACCGCTGAGCCACCACTCCAGCCCTGAAAAATGGTTTTCTGTGAAACTGTTTTGTGAGCAAGGCATTGGAGAGTGGGTTGTGGAAGGGGACACGGGATGGGGTTTGGGACAGATTCTACGGTGTTCTCCACTTATCTGGTTTTACTTTCCGCAGTTTCAGTTACCTTGGTCAACCTGGAACTGAAGATATTAAATTGAAATTTCTTGAAATAAACCATTCAAAGGGTTTAAATTGCTCCATTCTGAATAGCATGACAATCTCACATTGTTCTGCTCTGTTCCACCTGGGATGTGAATCATCCCTCTGCCCAGCCTATTCATGTTGTATAAGATACCCACCTGTCGACTACAGACAGACTGTTATGGCTCTGCAGTGCTTGTGTTCAAGTAACCCTGTTTTGCTTACCGGCCCCGGAGCAGAAAGTGTAGTGATGCTCAAAGTTTGATACTCTAAGAGAATCTCTGAAGTGATTGCTTTAAGTGAAAAGGAGAAAGAGAGAGAGAGGGAGAGAGAGAGAGAGGGCATTCACACACCTTTTATTACAATATAGTTATAGTTGCTCTATTTTATTATTAGTTACTGTTGTTAATCTCTTACCATGCCTAATGTATCAATTAACCTTTATTATAGGTATTTAGAGACAGGAAGAAACATAGTATACAAATAGGGTTCAGTACCATCTGTGGTTTGAGATAGCCACTGGGGGTCTTATAACATATCCCTTGCAGAAAAGGGGAGCATATTGCATAGTTTGTATTTTATAGATTCAATTAAATGACAAACCTCATGTAATTCCTTGTTAGGTGCTCCAGCTTTTAGGCCCTGAGATGCTTACAATCTAGTGAAAGTCAAAGATGAATATGTAAATAACTTCACTACAAGACAAAATATAGTTGCAGCAGGGAAGCTCAGGGTGAGTCCAGAGACTACATTAGAGAACAGAAGTTACATGATTTCTCCAGGTCCGAGGCAACTGAGTAGCAGCTACATACACATCTCATTACTCTATTTTATTAGGCTTATTTTTTTTTTTTAAGATTTTTCTTTTTAAAAGAGAGCGAGGGGCTGGAGAGGTGGCTCAGCGGTTATGGCACTTGCCTGGCATGTGCCAGTGCCCGAGTTCAAACCCCAGCACCACATACACAACAAAGTCTTGGAGTAATGAAAGCCACATGAAAAACTAAATAAAATTGACTCTTTTTCTCTCTTTTACTGTCCCTCTCTCTTAAAAAGAGAGAGAGAGAGAAAATTAATTTTAGTTTTTCATCTGGTTTTTGTTTTTCCACCGCTTAGTTGTGTATGGGTGCTAGGGTTGGAACCTGGGTCTCTGCACATGCCATGCAAGTGCTCTACCACTGAACCAGCCCTCTGCTAGGTTTTTTTTTTTTTTTTTCCCTAAAGAAATAGTCCTGTATCTTGAGCCTGCAGTAAGAAGTTTTATTGAGTAATACAGCAATACAATGGGGAGTCATTTGCTTGTACAGACGTTGTGGGTAGTTTTCAACTCTGAAATCTGTTGCAGAGGCCTGATGGACTTTGGACTTCTGCCAAAAAAAAAAAAAAAAAAAAAAAGGAGGGGCAGAATAAGGAGACTCTTTACCTTTCAGAATTCCTGAAAATCGTGGTGGGGGATGAGGACAGGAAAGAATCTGAGTCCAGACTTCAGGTGAGCACTGCCACATCATAGGAACATGATATAGTAGTATTAGTGTTGAAGAAGACTGGTCGCAGAAATGCACTCCATTTCCTGTTTCCTCTCCCAATTTTTGGGAATGCTGTTGTTCCAGCTTAAAAAAATTATATATATATACATGTATATATATATATACATATGTATATATATATACATATGTATATATATATATACATGTATATATATATAATTTT
>PVKS010012088.1:0-54777 GCA_004027875.1 Aplodontia rufa | reverse complement strand
GAGATCTAAGGGTCGATTGTCTCCACTCATCTGTGGAGGTGGGGACTAGACCCTGGACAATGAGAAAGTTGGTCTAGAAACATGAGTTAAATTCAGATAAGATGTAATGCTTTACAATCTAATACTATTTTTAGAGTTATAATGGGAAGGGGAAGGGAGGGATAAGGGAGGGTAATTGGGGGGGGCACTCCTGGGAATAATTGCAATGTCCAGAATATATACACATCTTATACACATTTTATATTGTTTTGTTAAAAATCTTGTAAGGTTGCTCAAAAAAAAAAGATGAAGAAACAAAGATGCAAGAGGTCATATGACTAATAAATGGCAGAAACAGATTTAGAACCCATTCTGTCTGCTTTGTAATGGATCTATGGGGACTATGTATCTAGTCCCCAAGGTCACTCTGGACCCACTGAGTACAGAACACAAGGTTACAAATCAGAGCCACTCACCAGTCAAACTACATTTCATGATACATGGCATAGAAACAGCAAGACCGTGGCTTAGGACTCCACCCTCTGCTTTGGGAAGCCAGGCTCCATTGCTTGATGGTCTGATCCCCCAGCCAGTTCTGTCCAAGAGGTGCCAGATGACCAGCCAGATCCCTGGACAAGAACTCTAGAAATTCCTCCCCTCAGTGACCACCCTCAGTCTGTTCCATGCACAGCCAGCCCCAGGCAGATGTCTCAGATATGAGGTGGGACTTCAGTAAGCTGGCAGTCCAAATACCTGAGACTGACGCAGAGACTAACAGTTGTCCCCAAACATTAATTTCATTTTCCTTTAATAATAAAACTCATAATTTTTAGATGGTAGATGACTGCCCAGCTAAGTTCTGAGCAATAAGATGATGCCAGAAGTAATGTTCTAGATCCATGGCTCTTTTTTTTTTTTTTTTTAAGAGAAAGAGGTACAGTGAGAGAGAGAGAAAGAGAGAATCAATTTTATTTAGTTTTTCATTTGGCTTTTGTTGCTCTGATACCTCGCAGTGTACGTGGTGCTGGGTTCAAACCCACGTCTCTGTGCATGCTAGGCAAGTGCCGAAACTTCTGAGCCTCCACTTGAGCCTAAATCCATGGTTCTTAACAGAGTGATTTTGTTTCCCAGGAACATTTGACAACATCTGCAGACATGTTCTTCAACGTCACAACTGGGGGTACTACTGTTCTCTCATGGGTAGAAGCCAGAGATGCTAAACACTCTACAATGCACAAAATAGCCCCTCACAAAAAAGAATGATCAGGCCAAAAATGTCAGCAGTGTCAAGGTTGCGAAATTCTTCTCTACATCAAGCCCTCGAATGGAATGCACACAACAACCTCTCATCTTTTCCTCCTCTCCTCCAGTCCACACATTGAGGAAAACTGGATCAACCTCCTAAGATCGAGAAACTCCATGCTTGGGAATGGCAGAGCCACCATAGCGGCCCTGGATGGCCTACCTCTACTATTGCCAAAAGAGGGAAATCATCTTCTCTCTTGCTTCAAGGCTTAGGGGTCCTTTTTCTATAGCAGTTTAGCCCATATTCTGAAGTTTGCTCACCTTGCAAAGGCCAGTCTATAATAAGGTCCTAGAGCTGCCAATTGCTCTTTATTTTTCTCCAAGCATATTCTAACTGATGAAACAGACTTTAAGAGGGCAGCAGTATGGAACCCTTGACATGATTTCCAGAGTCATCAAGCACCTGTCCTTGCCTTTTGACCCACCCTCCCAGACCAGCATCTGGTGCTTTTCTGAGATTATCTCTGATCTTGGGCTAACCAGGACTTCAATTTAGCATAATCTAGTGTGATTTCGTTTCTCCACTTCCCTTTTTTTTTTTTTTTTTTTTTTTTTTTAAAGAGAAAAAAAATTTTTTTTTTTTTTTTTTTTTTTTTTTAAAGAGAGAAACAACTTTATTTAGTTTTTCATGTGGCCTTAGTTGCTCCAACACTCAGTTGTGTATGTGGTGCTGGGGTTTGAACCCGGGTCCTCATGCTTGCCAGGCAAGTGCTGAAACCGCTGAGCCACCGCTCCAGCCCCTCCACTTCCCTTTTTTCCTTTTGACCTTTCTCTCCATAGTATCCTGTGATAGACCAAACAACAGCCTTCATCAATATGTCTACATTCTAATCTCTAAAACCTGTGAATATGTTGTATTACACAACAAGGAGAAATGAAAGTTGCAGATGAAATTAGGATTCTAGTCAGCTGACAAACTGAAGAGGTTTTTCTTGGATTATCCAGGTATCCCCAATGTAATCACAAAGGTTCTTATAAATGAAAGAAGAAAGCAAGAGAGGCAGAGTCAAAGTGATGTAGTGTGGGAAAGACTTGATGGCCATTGCTGGTTTTGAAGATGGAAGGTGCCACAAGGAAAGGAATGCAAGCAGCCTCCAGGAGCTGGAAACAGCCAGGAAACTTATTCTTCCCAGCAGGAATGCAGCTCTACTGAAACCATGATGATAGACCAGAGACCAGAGACCCCTTTAGAACTTCTGACCTCAAAAATGCCAAGACAGTGTCTGTTGCCTTAAAGTGTGAGGAATTTGTTTTAGCAGCCATAGAGAAAGCATATTCACCCCCCTTCTTCCTTCCTCCTTCTTCTTTCTCCTGTTTCCCTTTTCAATTTAGCTTCCAGGGCTCTATTTATTCTCTATGAAAGTCTGACTCAGGAAAGAGAACCAGGTCCCAGTTGTCCTATGTCTGGGACCGTCTTTGAAAACTTCCACCAGCAGGATAGAAAGAACACTGAGAGAAAGAACAGTGGTTATGCTAATCCAGAGCAGGGGCTGGGTTCAGTGATTCATAGATTCAGAACTAATTCCTCTTAAGATCTGAAACACATTTCACTGCACCCAAGGTCCTTCAGCAAGTCACCTAGTCTGCGCCGTAGAAATCCAGGTCATTGCTAAGATGGTCTCCTTCCAAAGGTTCTCTGTCTAAAGCCAAAGGGACCAGTAGGCCACAGCCATACTAAATGGCAGCGGAATTAGCCAACCCTCTAATTCCAAAGTGTTTAGCTTTGGAGCACAAAAAGTTAAACACCTTCTTGCAGCACATTGTAAACATGTCAGTGTGTTTAACATGTTAACCGTGCTCTGTTCTCCTGCCCATGTGTTTAGAAAAGAAACAGGTTATGATGTTTAACTAGTAAATGGATGTATGTGCTCATAGCAGCTAACACTTTTTAAACACTTGTGGATGCTTAAAATTATGATGTGTTTAAGATTCGAACACATTTGCTTTTCTACACTCTTAATCCAATGAGTGCTCACTGCACTTTTTTCTAATCGTAAGGGTTTGTCCACCTTGCAAAGGCCAGTCTGCAATGACAGATTCCTAGAGCTGCAAGATTGTTCTTTTCCAAATTTTTTTCTTAGCAATTCTTTCACATGTAGACCCCTTTCTCAGGGGAAAATACTAACTAGGTGAATGTAAATAATATTCATTCTTTAGATTATTTCTACAGCCCTGTTCAAAAAGGTTTTATAGGCATTAACTGCAAGACTAGACCAGTTCCATTATGTGGTTCAGAAAATGAACACTGAAGAGGCTCCCAGTCCTCGCAGAAGTGGGTGGAGGAACTGGAAGGTGAAGCCAGCACTTCTCACTTGTCTTCTCTACCCAGTCTTTCCAAACCAGTAGCTGGGAAGGCTTCAACTCCTGCCTTGCTCTTCCCAGCTGCACTCATGGAGAGGGCGGCTAGGGGCGGGTGTCCAGCTGCGCTCCTCAGTCCCCCATGCTCTCTCACCCATGTCTCCATCCTCTCATCTGATGACTCTCATCATCTCCTCACTATCTCCTTGTCCTTTCTTATGTTTGCCACATCGCCATGCCCTACTTCCAACCTCAGCTCTTCCTGTAAGTGACCGCTAAACGACCTGTAAGTTTCTACCATCACACCTATCTTGACCACCCTTTTTTTTTTTTTTTGCCAACACTGCTTTCTGCCTTTATGTTCTAGTCTCCCTGGCCTCCTTTTAGCCCTTGTTACTTCCTTCCTGGGGCATTTAAATATGTTGTTCTCTTAGTCCAAACGCCATTCATTTCTTGATTCTCTTTAACTGGTTGTTTTGAACAGCAGTGCCTCAGAAAAGCTTTCAGTCCAAGTCATAGTCCTCTTTTCTACGCCATCTGAATACTCTTGGCTTCTCCCCTTGCAGCACCTAATTACCATTTATTTAGGTTTGCCTTCTACCATTAGGCTAAATTTCCAATGAGGACAGGGTCTAAGACCCGCCTTGTTCACCACTGTATCCCAGCACTCAAGGCCTGACACATAGTTAGCACCTAATGAATGTTTGTTGAATGGCCAATGGGACTTCCAGCTATCCAGTCAATCTTGAAGGAATGGAAAGAAAGGTTGCATTATGAGTTGGGGGCTGCAGCATAGTTCCCACCTGGTGCAAGCTGTTTAATTTCTCTGACTCTCAGCCTGGCTGCATGCCAGATGGGAACCAGCTCAATTCAGCAAATGTTCATTGAACGGGCACTCTGTATAAGGGCTCTGCTAGGCTCTCTTGGTACTTGCAGAAATTAAAAAAAAACACCATCCTTACCCTCAAGAGGTTTGTAGTTTAGTGTGAAAGACAGAACTTCTACATAAATAACCACAAATACAAGGCAAATGCTCCAGGATAATTGAAAGTAGTAGAGTGAGAACTTACTTCCAGGTGACAGTCTGAGAAGTCTGTGTGGAAGAAGAGACATCTGGACTAACCTTAAAACAGGCAGGACTTCAGCAGGCCAAAAGGTGGGGGAAGCGAGATGGAATCTTGTCACGGATGCAGTGATATTCAAGGCATAGGCTGAGAGATGTGCTTGAGGGGCATCCAGGAGTGAAACATACGAGGAGATGAAGCAGGAAGGACAGATTGGTGTCACATCATGAAGTTTATTCTAAACTCCTGATGTAGCAAGGAGCTACTGGAAAGCAGTGTGCAGGGAAGTGACCCATGGGAGTTACACTTTAGGGTGGTGGTAAATCCAGTTGTTGGAACAGGGAGGGGCGATCAGTTGGGAGGCAACTACAATTATTCAGGAGAGAAGGAGAAGGCAGTGAAAGGAGGAGGAAGCAGCTGGATTAAGGAGATGATTAGATGTAAGGCCAAGTGAAAGTGTGAAGCCCAGCAAAGATGTCAAGGTTGCAAGCTTGGCTCTTGAGGAACACGCCATAAGAGATCAGAGGGTAAGAGCAATGGTGGGGATCAGACACCACATTTCAGACACGTTCACTGCGAGAGATGCTGTAAAGTCACTGTGAAAACATCTGCAGGCAAAGGAAATGTATGTCTTGAAACTAGACCCTTGAAACCTAACCCTTCTTCACCTGGGCAAATCAAAAAAGATGTGTCTCTCTCCTTAGAGACTAGAAACCTAAAATCTGGAGAGTGCTTACATTCCTGAGGGTTAAAACCTACCCATAAAGGAGCAGACTGAAGGTCCTTGAAAGAGATAGAATGACTTCAGGCCAGCAGATAGTAGGGGCTGAATGATCCCTGTGGACACAGGAAGGAGAAAAGCAGGATCTTACCTCCCTCTGGCTCAACTGGCCTCATCCAGCTAGGTCCTGACTAGGGATGCAGAGGTAGGAGCATTTCGATCTCTTTAGTGATGAACCCTATCACCACACAGATTCTCACACGCACTCTCTCTCTCTCTCTCTCTCTCTCGTGTGCACACACACACACACACACACACACACTACTGATGTCCAGTTCTACCTGCAAATATTCAGACTGGGCATCTAGTTTCACAGCAGCCTGTGAGTTTTGTTAATGTGAGTTCTGCACACACAGAATCCACTCACAGCAAGCAAGGCTGAGCGCTAGATTCACTACTAATGAATTTACCAAGTGAATGCTACCTGGTGGAGACACAGATCAAAGGGAAACGAATGGGTTTCTGAAGTGTATCTTAAAGGGACAAAAGATCCCAGACCCTCAAAAATTTTTTTTGTATGGGAATTAAACCCAGGGGCACATTTCCATTGAGCTACATGCCCAGTATTTTTGAGACAGGGTCTCCCTAAACTGCTGAGGCTGACCTGCAACTTGTGATCCTCTTATCTCAGCCTCCCTAGTCACCTGGATTACAGGCATGTGCTATCATGCCCAGCTTCAAAATAAAAAATTTTATAAAAAAGGCTGAGGATGCAGCTCTGGTAGAGCAATCGAGCATGCATGAGGGCCTGGGTTCAATATCCAGTTTGGCTAAAAAGGAAGGAAGGAAGGAAAGAAGGAAGGAAGACCTATTCTAATTAAAACAAAATTTCAGAATTTACCGTGCCATTAACACTTCAGTGCATTTGGAAAAGATTTTCATTTTCCAGTTTCCTCATCTGTCAGAAATGAATAACATTAGTTCCTCACACTCACAGAAATAACCTCGGCATAGAGAATTACAAAGTCATGTTAAAAATATGATTTAAATGACTTTTTCTCAAGCATTCCATTTTTCTGTAATCCTGCTGGCATCAGGTAGGTGGACATTTAGTTCCTTGCAGGTGGCCTCAGACAGGGTTGGTGTTCTGTAGAGTGCCACTATTCCTCTGCAGTTTTCTGAACCATGTAACTTCTTGGGAGTTATATTAAAAAACATAAATTTTAGATAGCAAAACAAATCCCTCATTTTCTGAGAACAGCATTACTCTATGCATGCTTTGGTTTCAGAATTTCAGCTGATGATGCTTGCCAGTCTGGGGCCATTGTCAGCTGGATAGTCTCAGGATTGGTGGGGACCCCCACAATTCACACTACACAACTTGCAAATGTGACTTAGTGAAGCACTTGGTGAACATGCAGCCGGTGTGGTAGAGACTGTTTTCTGTGCCTCTTGTATGCATCATGACCAGCACAGTGGATTCTCCCAGTATGCACTAGCTGTTGACTCTCATCCTCTTGCTGGCACAGGAAGTCTCTACTTCTAAAGCCTTATTAGAGCAGCATAGAACATGTGCTGGCTCTGGCTGTGGGCTGAGAGAGGAAGTGACTCCTAGAGTGAGGTAGTACAAGTCCATGCATGGTTTTCCCTCTCCCTTCCTCTGCCTCATTGATTACGGAAGCCATCTGTGTCAGAATACAACCCTCGTGGGTCGCTGAGTTGTTATGTGGAAGATACTTTGCAGAGGATCAGGGCTAGTGTGAGTGTAAGTAAACCTATATGCGAAAACTTGGATATGTGAAGATCGTGTATGGAACTGTGATCCACACCAGATCATTTTTAATTTTTTGTAACCTTTTAGTTCCTATAATGAATTGGTGAGTATCAATTTCTGATTGCTGCTGTAACAAATTACCACAAACTTAGTGGCTTAAACCAACACAAATTTATTATTTTATAGTTATGAAGATCAGAAGTCTATAAAGTGATGGCAGGGCTGGTTCTTTCTGGAGGCCCTAGGGGACGATCCATTTCCTTGCCTTTTCAAACTTTGGGAGGTTGCCCACATTTCTTCGCTCGTGGGTCCTTCCTCCATCTTCACAGCCAATAGTGTGGCACCTTCAAATCTCTGTCTGCTTTTGCTTCTGTGCTCACATTGACCCTCTTGCCTTTCCTTAATAAAGGACCATTGTGATTCTGTTGGGCTCAGATTCCTTAATTTAATTACATCTGCAAGATTCTTTTTTAGCATGTAAGGTAATATATTCACAGATTCAGAGAAGATTAGGTCATAGATAGCTTTCAGGGGCCACAACTCAGCCTTTCACGGTGACCAATGCATTTGCTTGTTCAATTGATCCTTAGTCCCAATCTGATGGGGTCTGGCCAGCAGCCAGGTAGCTTTACCCAACTAATACTCCTCCAGAGTGAGGTAGTGCAAGCCCCTGCATGGTTTTCCCTCTCCCTTCCTCTGCCATATGTGTCAGAAATACAACCCTTGTGGGTCTCAGGGATCCTCCAAAGGCTCCTATGTGGAAGGTTTGGGCCGCAGTGCTCTTAGGGAGCCATTGGATAATGAGGGCTCTGACCTCATCAGTGGATTAATACACAGATGGATTAATAATTTGATGGTGTATATTGGGAGGTGGTAGAAACTAGGTAGAAACTAAGAAGCGGGCTCTCTCTCTCTCTGCTCACCACTGCGTAAGCTGAGGAGCTTTCCTCTACCACACCCTTCCACCATGATGTTTCTGTCTTCAAGTCAGACAACCATGAACTGAAATCTCTGAAACTATGAGCCAAAATGAATCTCTCCTCCTAAGTTGTTTTTCGCAGGAATTTTGTCCTGGTGACAGCAAGCTGACTCACATACTCCATAATGCCTATAGCTACACATCTTTTCTTTTGAAACACATATAGTTACACATATGAGAACTGATTATGAGGATATGATCCAAATGAAGGGAAACTTTATGTACAAGAATGTTTATGAAAGGATTACAGATTTTAACAAAAACTTGAAAAAACTAAATGTGTAGCAATAGGGAAATGTGCAAAGAAATTCTAGAATACCCCATGCACAAATATTATGCAGCCATTATGAATGTTATCACAAATTTTTATAACTAAACCTTATAATAGTTTTTAAAGCAAATTATATATTTATATGGTCTCAACTCTGAGAAGGACGTATGTAGAGGAGAAAATTCTGGACCTGTTTATCCCAAAATATCTACAGTAGATCTCATTCTCCTGGAGGTTACATATAACTTTTTCTTTTTCATTCTTTTACTTTTTAAAATGTCTGCAAAGATCAAGGACTTACTTCTGTAACTAGAGAGCCCTGCTGTTAACAGTAGGTCACCATGGTGGACAAGAGGAGGTCCCAGAGAAAGGTGCTGCACCATCTGTAGGCACCTGAGGATTAGTGGCTTGGTGGGTCCTGCTTCCCTGAGTATTCAGATCCATCCTTCTGTGTCCTTTCTTTCTTTGCATTTGCCCTACAGCAGCAGCTAGGATTTCTGCAAGATGCAGGGACTCACCGGGTCATCCTGGATGATGGGGTATAAGATGAGAGATGTCACTTCAATAATTACCCACATGTTCCTGTTCAGCTCATCAAGGACATGATCCATGGAGGGCATTCAGTGTGGATGTGAACAAGGGCACCATCTTCCAGGATTGCCAGAGGCCAGGGAAGAAAGCCAAATCTTGATCAATAGCTCTTCTGCCCTGTGGCAATAAGGGCCTGAGAACAAGATGAAAGTGAGCAATATCATAGAAAGAGCAGGGAAATGGGCACATTCAAGGATAGCTAGAGAAAATGTAAACTGGTAAAAGCCACATTGGATGGATTAAGTTTTCTGTGTCAAATTACAGAAATGTCTGTATCTTGTGGCCCAGTATTCCCACTTCAAGGAATTTTTTCTAAGATAGGAAAAACAATAATCTAAATGCCCAGCTTAATGAGTCCCACAGGGTAAAATACTATGCAGCCATTAAAACCATGTTTGAGAATAATTAAGAAAGACATGATACCTATAGTATATGGCCAAGTTTAAAAGGCAGGATATAAAACCATAAATATAGCCTAATCTAATTTCACATGAAATAAATATATATGAACAGATAAATAGATGCCCCAAGAAAAAAGCCTGCTTACCCTAAAATCTCAAAATGTGGTAAAATAACTAATAATTTTCAGGCCTAGGGGAAAGGCTGATGTAGGGAAGTGTTCATCTCAGCTTTCCAAGTTTTGCTCATGAAATATGCGTTACTCTTAATTTTGGAATTTTACTTCCAAAATCATTACTTCAGTGCTGCTTATGCTGTTGGGATTCCCATTCTGCTCCCTGGCAGGAACTCCCTTGTCCACTCTCCTCTGTGAGCAGTTACTGGAGAACATGAACTTTGAGAGGTCTACATGGTTTTTGCAGGCCTCTTCCTCCTGATGTAAGACTGGTTATCCAGATGAATTTAAGGTTTGCAGGGGATTTTCTTAGGCCAGATTAGAGTTCCTTTGGTAAACATATTTTGTTCAAATACTTTTGTTTCTGGTCACTCCATGTGTAAAAAAAAAAAATACTACCACTAAAATACTTTCATATTCATTATTTTCAGACCTACAGACTGTTCCCTCATGTACTGACTGCTGAGTTCTACCAGTGCTCCCAGTTCAGAACCAGTTGTTTTAAGGCCATTTGAAAGCACAGGCTTGGGTGAGAAGGCAACATCTCCCCCTGGCCCCCAGCAAGTCCGCCTAGCCCAGCAGGCTCACCACTGTGTGGATGAACATGAATCCACAGCTGCTCAAATACCACTTACCTGCCATCTCAATTTCAGTTTCAGGTATAGAAACAGGTGACTTTTTCAACCTAGTAAGTCTTCAAATTACTGAACTCCCACTCACTTTAACTTTCAGGCTGCAGGTAGGACAGCAGCACAAAAGCCACTTTCCCTCCCATCTATTCTTGCAGCTAATGCTAGCCTCACGTCACCTGCCTCTTACAAGATTTAGTTAATGCAGCAAGACACAACTTGGCACCCACTAACAATCTGAATCTTTCTCACAGTTTTCCCCTAATGCCACAATCCCGGGCAGCACATGGTCTCTCTTTAAAATCAGACAGAGGGATCAAGTGTTTTCCCACATACAACAACACATGTTCAACTCAGCAAGAATGGAATCTTTACTGACTGGTACCTCAAATTCTTTTTAGAATGAGGCAGAGTGTGTAGCAAACATGCATATCCCAGGGACAGGCTACGTGACTACTTGAGGAGGATAAGCCTCATTTGGCTGGGGTACATTTTCTAAACTTAGTTTTTAAGATGCAGCCTCATTATCAGATTAGTCATACTTAATAATTTCCTGCTCCAGGTCCCTGTAGGAAGACTTTATCCACATTTAATTACCCTTCTCAAGAATTAGCGAGAAGTGGACATGGCCTTAGCTTGACTTTATCATGTGTTAATGTGTCTACATACAGCAGTTTGGTCTGTCAATTCCTCATTAGATTCCAGTGATATGTCTAAGGCTGACTTGCTGATGGTTACAGCTCAGCACTCAGGATCAAGCAGAATAATATCCCCCAGCCCTCATTTCCCCACTGTCTGACCAGACAGGAATGGTGAGTTGGTCCCACCACCCTGGTGTGTGAGGTGCCAGCTATGTCTGATCCAGGTATACTGGCTTTTTCACTTTGCCCTCTTTTCCTGGTACAGCTATAAGGAAGAGTCTACTTTTTCCAAGACAAATGATGACACGGGTGACAGCAGCTTTGCAAGGTTGGCAACTCCAATGAACACTGTCATCTCTCCCTGATCAGGATAATTTTCAGAAAAGACCAAAATGCCTGCACAGTGTGGCCTGAGTGCAGGGACGCCTCGAAAGCTCCCTGCTCTGGAGCCTCTCATGCTCCCGGCAGACCCCCGCCCCAGTCTCCCATGAAGGCTCCTGTTCCTTAAGCAGAAATATTAACCAGTTGCCCCCTTTAAGTGGGATAGTTGCTGGGTTTGGGGGGTACATTGCACTGAAGCCCCCAGCCTCTTTCCCTGCTCATCCTGTTGCCCGTTCCCTGTGTGCACATGTGCTCCCTGGGTCAGCTCGTCATCCTGGTTACCACTTCCAGATCATGGATCTCCCTGAGTGGCTAATTTCAGGGCCCCTTCTGTTTGCCTTCCTGGAGAAGAGTCAACCCATTCACTGCCAAATACCTCAGTTCAAAGGGTTGAATCAGTAGCTGATTCCCAAGAAGAAGCAGCTAGGTGTCCAGGGAAGACTCTGGGCAGGGGCAGGAATGATGCCAATCCTCTGCTCTGCTCCCCACTAACGCATGGCTGCAAGGGTGGTAATGGGGTTTGACTGGGTTCCCTTGTCATTGACCTTCTCCCCTCCGGTTTTGACTCAGAAGAGTTCATTTACAAGGACTTCCTATCATGGACCATGTGCTCCTTAGAAGGAGTAATAGGGCCACCACCAGCACAGGGCCAGGCAGAGCCATCTGAAGTCTCTGAGGAAAGGACAGAGAGAACAAGAGAAGAGAGAGAAAGAAAGGGTAAAGGGGCAGGAGAATGCACTCTTTAACCCAGCCTCTATGCCTTTGTTCATACCGAAACCTACAAAGGTTGCCACATACAAATTCCCTGGCCTCGCCTTCTGGCTGTGCCCTCAACCCAACCTGGTCTCGCAGCCTGCTTGCGCTGTGGCTGTCTGCTGCATGTGCATCTGTCTTGGGTCTACACCTCAACTGTGAGCTGTTCTTCTCACCTCCCTGTGGTGACTAATGGATCCTGGCTGCAACCTTGATTGATTGAGTGACAGAGTAGCCAGGGTCTGAGGCACCCTAGTGGCTCTTTGCAGAAGAAAGGGGCGTCCAGGGCACATTCCAAGCCCCGTCAGTGCTGGCTTAGCCCCTTGTGGTGTAAAATCTCACGCCTGGAGCCCTGTGCTCTCCTAGTGCCAGCTGCAATTTTATTGGTGATCTGTGACTTCAAAGGCCTCCCCTTCTTCATGGCTGGGCTAGGCAGGCTGCAGAACAGGCCTATGCCCGGGGAACAGGGAAATTCCTCTGGGGACCTGGACCCAGTCTCCTTTCTAGACTGTCCTGCCTTTTTCTTTCATATCCACAAAAAAATCACTTTCCCAGTTCACTCTGTGGCCATGCAGATGGAGAGTAACCACCTGTTTGGGAGACTGTTTTTATTGACCTGTATGTCCCAGTTGTGCAGGCAAGATACTACTGACCAAACATCTGTTCACTGTCCCAACAAGATCCTTTAAAAAAACAATTGGTACTGGGGATTGAACCTGAGGACACTTTACCACTGAGCTGCGTCTCCAGTCCTTTTTTATTCTTTGAGACAGGATCTTGTTAATTTGCTAAATTGCTGAGGCTGGCCTTGAATTTGCAATCCTGCTTCTGCCTTTCAAGTCTCTGTGATTACTGGTGTGCATCACCAAGCCCAGCATGTTTTTTTTTCTTTTTTATCTACAGAAAGCTCCTGCGGCAGCAAAATGGAAAGCTGAGGTGTGTTCTGGATAACTCTGGGCACCCACTTGACATCTCTTTGCCTCATTTATCAAAGAGGGTGACACCAAGGCCTGGCCACAGCCTCATAGCTCTTTGGAGGTTAGAAGAGGTCAAGTATGGGAGAACAGGCAGCAAAGCTCTCAGTAAAGGCATCACTCAGTCCATAATGCTGGTGTCTCTCTCTGGCATCCTGAAACTCAATGAAGTATTCAAGACACACTCAGCATTCGGATTTCAACTCTGACATTTCCCAGCTATGTTCCTTTGGAGGAGCTACCCAAACCTGCTGTGCCTCAGTTTGCTCATGCAGATTAGTTAATACTGGTGAATCCCTTGATTACTCTTTAGCACCTGGCAGCTGTTACAGAAATGTTTGTTATTATTAATATGGCCACACATATGCCTCATCTTGCTTATTGATTGCACATGAGTACATATTATCTGCCAATGAACAAAATGACAGTGTTTGTTCATTCTTTCCCTTATAATACCAACAGACACACCAGCACACACCAGGCCAGCATTGGGTGGTGGCAAGTCAGCCCAGATTCTGCTCTGCCTTTTCCTTGTTAAGTGACAATGGGCAAGTTAGTCAGCCTCTGCAACCCAGGTCACTCACCTATAAAAGGGAGCTAAGAATAACCTGTTTCACTGAGCAATATAGAATTTACATGAAGTTTAAAGAAAGTTACCAGTAAATACGAGCAAGTGGAGTGCCTGGCCCACAGTAGGCATCTGCTGAATGTCTGTTCTCCTGGGGCGGGGTACACAGTAGCTCAATAAACACTGGGTGAGTTAATGTCCTTTTGAAGAGTATGCATGAAACAGGGCAGTGGCATCAGTCACTGGCCTCACCATCCACCACTGTCCACACCTTCCATAGTGGTCACACTTAGATGAGCTGAACCCCTTGAGAACAAGGACTGTATTTTCTCCCTCACACTTGACAGCATCTGGTAAAGCTCCATGAAAACCCCATAAGACATGGCCCCAGCAGAAGTGGCCCTGGCTGTCTGAAATACTGTCCAGGGGAAAGTGAAAGAAGTCCAATCTACTCGGAATCTTGCTGGAGATGGAAACTAACATAGATGGAAACATGACAGCAGAAAAATACACACTGTTCTGAAGTTGGCCCACCTGGGAGTCAGGCCACATTGAGAATCAATAAGGCATCAAGGCTGGGAGCTTGGAGAGCCAACTGGATACCTGCTTGGGCCTCCTTTAAAGCGGGGAAACCTTTGAAGTTGCAGATGACCAATAAAAATACAGCTGGCATTTACAGCTTCAATCCCTCCTGCCTTTGCTTTTCCCTGCATTGCTAAAGCTGCAGACAAAGTTGCCCCAGGCAGAAATCTTGGCCCAGAATCATAGGACCCCTTCCTAAAGGATAGTGGCTCCTGGTGTCCACTAGCCAGGGATTATATAATTTAACTATAAGCATGGTGGCACCTTCCTAGGATAAGCCTGCCTTACTTCTAGCCATCAAAGGCAGTGGTTCAAGGCCCTCAGAGTGTATAAAATAAAACTCAGTTAGAAGCAGTCTAAGTTGTGGCCAGATGAGCCCCAAGGAAGCTCTTGCCCTTGTGAGAGACACCTCTTCCTTCAATGTGGTATGCTTTCTCATCCACTGCCTCATTCTGCGTGTGCTTTTTAATGCCAGTGATACCAGAAGGAGGACAGGCCTACTGAAATGATTCCCTCTCAGGAAAGATGGAGCAATCAAGCAAGACGCAACAGGGTTAAGAGACTAGTCTGAAAAGGCAGCAAAAGTCACAATGACTGGGCCCTGGACTACGATTCTGCCCAAAGCCTAGGGTTAAAGGTGCCTGCATTGGAGGCTCTGGTCTCTTTTTTCTATTCACCACTCATAGGAAGCGCCATGACTTCACTCTTCATTCAGTAAGCACATAACAGGTTCTCAGAACCACAGTCAGGAATACAAGACTTAGAAACATAAAACTTCCAGGAAAAAGCTGTCTCAGAGTGAATGGAAGATGTTATACTATACAATATATATGGGCAATGTCAGGCCTAATGACCAAACTGAGCTAATGTCAATAAACAGAGAACTATTAGGAAATTCATTAATCAAGGTTTTGTTTATACTCCTATTTGTCAACCAAATTATTTGTTTGACTTGTGGCCTCCTTGGTTTATTATGGTCATTTCTGTCATCAGCAGAGCTGAGCTGATGGAATTTCACACATAGGAAGGGGCTACACATGGGCCTGCTATGTTGTCTTGGTCAGCCTTGTCACAGAATCAGAGCTCTTGCCAGGTCTAAGGTCTGTCTTCAGTTAACAGCCACTCTTTATAATCCAATGATTCGCTGGATGTTAATTGATTTGCTAATCACTGCTTCCTGTTTTCAGAAATAAGTGGGGAAGCTGACCTCTGAAACTCCTCCTGCTCTTGGGGGAATGTCTTCAGAAAGCCACTCCAGGCTGAAAACACAGCTGGGCTGACAGGAGGACCAGCAGCTTTCTGAGGCCACCCAATGCCCTGCCCCATCTGATACTGTCTCTACTTTCTCTCATGCTCTTCACACCCCCACCTCCATCCATCTGCCCACTCTCTTTTTCTTCACTTCTTCCATTTGTCCCTCCTTCTGCCTTTCTCCAATTCCAGCCCCAATGTCACACTCCTCCAGAAAGCCTCCTCCTGTCCCCATACACCAGAAAGGATTTTTAGCTTCAGGACTCCTCAGTCCCAACGATGATCTCTGCTCTGTACGCACCTCTCACATACAGCTTTGTGTAATGTGCCCTTCAACAGGTAAAGGTGTGTGAGTTCTCTGAGGGCTGGCCAACCATACATGTCTTCCAACTCCGCATTCTACTTCCTTGCTCCCGTTCCCCACCAATGCACATAGATGTGTGTGTTCGTATGCAATGCTGGACCATACAGTAAGCTACTCAGCACAAATCTGATCATTAGCGGGTTGCATCCTAAGGATGCTCAGACATACCTATTTAAGGCCCTGCCCTTAAGCAAGTAGGGAATGATAATTACCTTGGTAAGGAGCCTTTCCCCACTTTTGTCTCCTATGGTTATGTTAATTTCTGGGGTTTATGCCTTCTCTGAGGTGGTTCTTCCTGTTTGGGATATAAATGTGAAATGATTTCTCCATTACAAGTGACAGATTACAGTAGGTTTCTGGGTAGCAGGCAGGGAAACCCACCTCACATAAGTAGACATCCTTTATTACTTGAAGGGAAAAGAGTGAAGAGACTTGTGGGGAATGGGACCAAGGACTGGATTTCTCTAGAATCACTGAGTAATATCTATCCTTAGCAGCTGCTCTATGGATTCTGACACATCTCAAAAAAGCAGAAGTCTGGAAAAAGCAGTCAGAATCTCATACCTTCTGCAAAAAGCTACTGTTCAGTCTGTTCCTTTGTAGTTGGTTTTCTTTTTTTTAAGTCAAGCCATCTTGGAAAAATCAGAAAGCAGATGCGCCCATAATTGAACTTGGCAAGGGCAATAGAAACCTCGTTATGGTGTTACAGGCACCCGCACCTCAATTAACCTGCAGGGCGGAGGGCTGTCGGTTTCTCCGCACAGATGTCTGGGGTATGAGAGATTTGGGTGCCCCGAGACCCCTCCAGAAGCTGAGGCTGGAGACCCCAACCTGCCTGGATTCCCTCTCCAGCCTTCGAAGCCTCACGTCCAGGGGCATCCCTGGAACCAAGGCCCGGCTCTGCCGAAGCCCTGGCTGCCTGGTGGCCCACCCCAGAGCTGGCTGAGCGCTGGCCGCGGCTGGATCTGCTCTGACAGTCTGGACCTGGTGCCGAATTTACTATCCGCCATTTACCATTCTGACGGGGAAAACAAATTTAAAACACCTGGACATTTATGTCTCTGATGGGTCGAGTTGCACTGTTCCATTATATTAAATAAGCCAGGCTGTGGGCTTCAAAGGCCGCCGGCCTCCTGGAGGCCGCCGTGGTGCAGGGCCTTTGTTAGCAGCGCTGGGAGCGGGCGCCCGGGGCCACCTGCGCCTGCGCCTGCGCCCCTGCCGGGAGCGCCCGCCGTGCGGCTTGCCGGGGCCCCAGTGCCGCGCCTGCGCCGCCAGTCTCCCCGAGGGGGCGGGCTTCGCAGGCAGCTTTGCTTTTTCTCTTTCCTCTCTCTCCACGCTCGGAATTTGCGCAGGTTTCGCAGTTTGATTGGACTTGAGTTCCGAAGGTTGAGGTTCTGTTTCTCACCGCTGTGCTCACTGGCAAAGAGAGGTGGCGACGTGGTTTCCTCGACTGTTAAGAGTGGCAGGCAGCTGTTTGCATGGTCGACCCTCCCCAGCTACACGCTGTCCTCTTTGCACCCTCGCTCTCCGGACTTAGGCAGGGGCCGGAACCTGGAAGTTCAAGAGGCAGTTCCTGCCAGTTTAATTTCCTCACCTGGAATAAAAATGTTAAGAACTCAAAATGTTCTAAAAATGATTTGTCTCTTCAAATTGTGGCACTAAAATTAGGCCACCAGCAGTCTTATATAGGTCAGATGTAGACTGAGCTCACTGGCCCCAGAAATAGTCGACTGAACTATCCCCAGGGGGGCCTCCTGGGCCAGAGGAATCAGCAGCCAGAGAGGTCACTCCAACGACCTTACCAAGACCCCAAAGTTGAAGGGGCCTTCTGAATCCCCATGCCACCTGGAACAGGAGGTGTGCACCTGTACGTGCAGTCAGCCATCTCTCCAAGCCTCAGAGGAGCCTTTGAGATTTAGTCTGTTTTGCTTTGGTCACAGGCTTGTGACAGCCACTCTTCTGTGGACCAGAGTTGAGAAGGACCTTGAGGAGCAGCAGAAAGTTCTCCATCAGTTTTAGAAGAAATCCTGTGTTAACCCTTTCCAGGACACCAACGGCAGATGTTGGGGCTTGAAGAGGTCTCCACGGAGCTCCTGGCCCAAGCCGCACCTGCAGGAAGAAAAAGTACTCATCCCCATGTTACATTTGCAGTAAAAACTCCAAAGGAAAGGGTGAGCGCGTGTGGCTCACCTGATTCACGCTAATGAACTAGGCTGATTTCTGATCCTGGTTATTTCTAGTCAAACCCTAAACTGACATGCTTGGGAAGTTTTCCTTTTTTAAGTAATAATAATACTTCCCCTTTATTACATACTTATTTCCATAGTGTGGTGCTGCATAACCCCTTGAAATAGGTGGGAGTATTAATGGCACCCTCTTACAGCTTAGGCACTCAGCATATGGAAATACCAGTGCAGACCGTTCTGAAAGCCAGGTCTCCTGAGTGTCTGTCATGGTCTTATCTTTACCCCATGATGCTGTTAAATAGTTCTTTCCCCAGCTTACACCATTTGTTTGCTCAGCAATTTTATTTTTAATTAAAAGCATATGTTTTATTCCCAAATATAGAGATAAAAACACATAAGATTACATTTAAAATGTGATCTCAACTTTGAAAAAGTATGCGTATATTATACCCACATAGAATAAAATAACCCAAATAAAATACATCAAAATATTAACCATGGTTATCTACGGATGTTGAGACTGTGGTTGATTTTTACTGTCTTCCTTCTCCCTCTCTGTATATTTTTAAGACCTTTAAGCATGTGTTAATTTTGAATTTTAAAACAAGATAATTTAAAAATTCGGTTTTGGCTCAGGAGACTGTGCAAGAGTAAGCTTCAGCTCAGCCCCATCTGCGTCATCATGTGTTTTAAAATGGCACCAGTCCAGTTGGGATGGCAATTACCAAGGGAGAGCATGCAGTTTAGCACCAAGCAAAGCCCCAAATTAATGGCTGTTAGCCATCACAATGGCCTATTTCTCAGGGATCATTCCAATTAGGATCTTCTCCATGGCTTACACCACCAGCCCTCTGACTTCAGACAAGGAGCATCTGCAGCACAGCTGGAGCAGCTGGTTTGGAAAATCAATCACTGCCCAACAACTGTGCAACTGATGGCCCATCAATCAGAAACATAAGGCGTTTGCTCCACTTATAAAACACATACATTTGCTTGCAAATCTGCAAATGCAGTAAGCAGCCTGAGCACCTCCAACCCTGGAGAAATGGCAGCGCCGGTCACTTTTACCTGTACAGAATCATGGACTGGCAATCCCAAATGGAGAACTCCCACTGCAAGAGCTGGGAAGACCCCTGGCCCCCCACACTGGCCCACAAAGCCTCTGCTATCCATAGGGACCCTGAGTCCTCTTAGTACTCACACCCAAGGCTGGCTTTGAGATTTTTTATTGACCCTGACAAGTGTCATGCTATAACCCTGTGAGAACCCATCGGTACTTGAAGAATTTCTCTGAGACTTTCTAAAATGGTCTTTCGGCTTGCTTTCCTCCCTCCCTTCATTCTAAAATCCAAACACTATAAGATGAAGACCAAACTTGTGGAACTAAAACACCCACATATCAATTGATTTCTGAGGTTGATTTTCTCTCTCAGTATTCAAAAGACTGTGCTCCCAGGCTCACACAAGACATTCCTTTACACTGCATTTTAGAAGCCCTCAGTAAATACACTCTGAATGAACGTTTGGACACAGACCTCATATGCCAGTCTCCCCACATGGAGAAGTACCTCTGTTTTCTTCTGGAAGTTTTGATACTGTCTGGTGATTCCCCTCACCCCCTCTGAAGAGGTGGACTGTCATTAGGCCTTGTCCCTGCACTGGGATGGAAAGACAGCCCAGCAAGCATCCCTGGTTCCTGCCAGGACCACTTAACACGTTCCTCTCTGAATAATATGGATGATGATGAGCATCATACACGGTTTTGTGATTTATAAATTCTCATTTGATTCTGAAAATTCTGTGAAATAAGCATTAGTATTAGCAGAAAAGATGAGGAAATGGGAAGGGAGCTAAGGGAAAAGAGTCTGTTAACCATAGCGTCTGACAATGCTATGTTTGGTTGTGCTAACCACTTTTCAATGGTGAGATCCCTTATTCTTTAGGACAACTCCGTAAAATGCATATATTTCAGACCCATTTTATACATAAGGAATTAAAACTCAGAAAGAAAAAAGTATTAGAGAGGTTGTAAGACTACTGAGGTTACATGGCAAGTGATGGATGAACTGGAATTTAAAGCTGGGACATGTGATTTCAAATCCTCAGTTTTTTCCAGCTATAGTGTTATTAAATCAACATGTAATAATCATACATATTTATGGGGCACAGTGTGATATTTCAATATGTGTGCATTGTGTACTGATCCATAAACATCATTGCAACTATAGTTCTGTGAGTCCAAGTATGTTAAGGGCATAGTTCTTAAAGTCATGTAAACTTTTCTGGTTGATTGATGACCTGGAGGTCTTATTTTCTTTTGTGGTGCAGAAGACTAGACCAGGAATATCCCAGAATGGCCCAGCATGAAGCCCAGACTCACTCCAGAGAATAGTTCCCCAGGACCTACCCTTGCCCAAGTCAGTCCCAAAGCTAGAGCTTGAGTGTTGTGGGATGCCATTGCCAGACCACCATTGCCAGGCCACCTCGCCTCAGTCCCTGCTCTCTCAGCCCAGAGCCTCAGGCCATTTGCTCCAGAAGGGATGGTTCTTGAAACCCCAGGACCCCACCTGGACTGATTTGGGGCAAGAAAGAGTAAGCTGCCTCTACATGTAGTTTTAACAGCCTTTCCCTCAGTGAGCAAGGAACACATACCATTGGGTGGGCAGAAGGGAACATTGCAGTGGGCTGCATTCCTGTTCTGAGAAACACAACAATGATATTACAACATCATCAGAAAACTCCAGGCCGCAGAAGCAGACTGCCAAACCACATCACGCCTGGGGGCGAGCTGTGAAACAACAGGGGAAGCTGTGTACAGGGTGTTTGGCTGGGTTGAGGGTGTTCAGAAATAATTATTGTAGAGAGAAGTTATTGAGCATTTACATGTGCCAGGTGGAAAAGCGATCAAACAAGTCATATGGTTCCAAGGGAGGACCACAGGGAAGAAGCTAAAGGGAGACAGACTTCAGACATAAAGGGTAAAACAGAGGGCTGGAGCGGTGGCTCAGGGGTTACAGCGCTTGCCTAGCATGCGAAAGTACGTAAGTTTGAACCCCAGCACCACGTACACAACAAAGTGTTGGAGCAACAAAGGCTACATGAAAAACTAAATAAAATTAATTTGCTCATTCTCTCTCACTGTCCCTCTCTATTTTTTTTTTATTTTTAAAGTGAGAGAGAGAGACAGAGACAGAGAGAATCAACTTTTATTGAGTTTTTCACATGGCTTTGTTTGCTCTGATACTTAGTTGTGGACATGGGTGCTGCGGTTTGAACCTGTGTACTTGCGCATGCCAGGCAAGCGCTGTAACTGCTGAGCCACCTCTCCAGCCCCCACTGTCCCTCTCTCTTAAAAAAAAAAAAGGAAGAACAGGCTGTGCAGAGAGATGCAGAAGGCTGGTTGTTGGGCAGTGGGTTTCTGTTCTTTCACAGTGTAAATAAGTCCTTGCTATGATGTTAGAGACAGAATCACGGGGGAGAGGCGCAGAGAGCGATATTTGAAGATCTTTAACATCTTTCAACGAGTTTGCTGGGATTCTATTTCTGTGTTTTAGCCACTTGTTTTCTCTCTTCCATTCGTTGAACAAAGCATGTGCTGACATTTTCCAGCAATTCTTGGCAGCTGTCATGTCCCAAAAGCTCCTGAAGGGACAGGTACATGAGGCATTTTCTTCCCTATATCTTCCCACAAAGATTTCTGACTGTATCAACAGGGTGGTGTTAGTTCACACTTGGAGGCCTTCCTGCACTCCAGAACATAGCAACGTCAGATAAAACCTTAGAGCATTACAAAGTCGGAGCTCCAGCAGCTCCACATAACCAAACAGGTAAGGCACGTTAACAAACAGCAGCAGCTTAGCACTTGCAGGCAAGCAGCCCTTAAAAAACGCGAGATGAAAAGCTGGACTCAGAGCCAGGGTCCCAAATCAAGGGTTGGGCTGGGGTTTCCCTGCCTGTGAAATGAGGTAGAAAATGGCTCTGACTGATGCTGTAGGCTCTGGTTCATCTGGAGAAGCAGGGGAAACAGTCACTCTTAAAGCTGGGACCCAGGACCAGCTCTTGCTGGCTTGAGATGGGAGACCCAAGGCATGACACCAGGCCTGGACTACAGGAGATTGACACCTGAAACCCAGGAGCCAGGATACCCACAAAGCTGCGAACATGGGGCAAATGCGAAGAAAAGGTGAGGGGCTGGGGAGAGCAAAATTCCATTCAAAAGGAGCTTGCGAACATTTCAAAACACATCGGAAAACAGCCTGAAAAATCTATTACAAAATGTATTTATTCCAAATGAAGTGGAAATAATAGCGACATCTCAAAACAGATTTAAAATAAGTATGTTTAGGTAAAGGAGATCAAATAAAGGAAGAAATTATATTTTTAAAAATATGTAACAGATTAATAAATTTGAAAGACAAATATATAAAAATAAAGAAAACCCCAAACCTTAGAAATAAAAATATATATAGTTAATGAAATAAAAAATTGAACGGAATATCTTCTATGTGGGATATAGTTAAAAGAGAGAAATAATGATTAGAAGGCAGTACCAAGGTGTTTACTCAGAATGTAGCATATAGTGAAAAAGAAATTATATATGTAGCTAAAGAGACTTGAAGGATGGATTGAGAGACTCAAATGTACATTTAAATGTCAAATGTACATTTAACAGAAGTTCCACTTAAAAACAAACAGTGCTGGAGCAGTAAGTGGCACGGTGGTTACAGCACTTGCCTGGCATGAGTGAGTACGCGAGTTCAAACCCCAGCACCACATACACAATGAAGTGTCTGAGGAATGAAAGTCACATGAAAAACTAAATAAAAATTGCTTCTCTCTCGCTCTCGCTCTCTCTCACTTTCCCCTGTTTCTTAAGAAAAAAAAAAGGTAGGAATAATAGAGAAGCAACAAAGAGACAGTGGTGGGAATTTTCCAAAATGAAGAGCTATGATTCACCAAATTGAAAGTAGTTGCTGAAAAAAGAAAAGAAGGAAGGAAGGAAGATAGGAAGGAAGGAAAGAAGGCAGTCACCAAGTACAGATCAGGACAAACACCTCAATACATCACAATGAAACTGAAGACCATGCAGGAGAAGAAGAAAACCATGAAAGTCCCTGGAACTGGCTCTATCAGAACTCAAAGGAGTGTTCAGGGAAGCTCGGGCTAGGAGAGGTAATTCTTTCACTCCGCTCTAAACGCCAGGAAGGGGCAGAGTGGAGGAGCTGCTGCACAGGCCTGATGCACAGAGGAATGCTGTCACACTGGGCACTGGGAAGCTGTGTCCATTAGGGGTCACTTATATGCCTCAGTCCCACAAGCTCTTCACACAAACTCCCAGCCATGGTAGCACTTTCTGGCATTTGTGATGAACACAGAATCCAGAACTTCTTTCTGCCACTGAAATAATCCCTGACTCCCGAAGAAGCAGGTCTTTTGGAAGGCATTGGATTCTTTTCTTGGCTATTGGCAAGTGCTGTTTTTCTGTACTTTGTAACTTTCACTTTTTCCCACAGTTTGTCACTGGAAAAAATATGGAAATGGGGCTTTCACATGTTTGAGATGGAGAATAAACCCCCGTTGGAAAAAATGAAATCTCCAACCTGGAGCCCCAAGTGTGAGTCAAACTTTCCACAGAATCAAGATCTCTACTTGCAACTTGAGAGGCAAAATTAAGTTGTAATATTCCAGCAAATAGCTACAGCCATTCAGAATGCTACCCCTGGCTTCTTGGCTGGATCACAAACCAATGCAGAGGCAAATTTAATTACCTGTCAGGAACTAAATAAAAGGTTTGCTTCATCTAATACTCCCAGTGTGTGGGACAGCTATGAAAACAAGTCCAACGCTCAATTGATTTGCTGTTTACAGAGGCCCAAAGAGGCGCTGAGACATATAAGTGGGCTACTCGAAGCTGTTGGAAGTTTAAATACTCTTTAATGCATTCGCCAACTGCTCCCTCCTCCTGAACCAGACCCAAAGGCACTGCCTACCCCCAGTAGGTTTTGCATCTGTTCCTTAAAAATATCCAATAATCTTTCCTTTCTGAAGCCAAAAATAACTGGGAAGGTGAGTTCCAGCCTATTAGGTTATCCACAACAGAATGCTCACTTCTCCCAGAGAGAATCTGTTTTCTTAGGTCTGATGCCTGCTCAGTAATACCTCCAGGCTGCCTTTATCCCCAGAAGCACCAGCCATCAGTGAGTCATGGTAGAAAGAACATTTTGGCAGGAGGAGACTTTGGTGAACAAAGCTAAATTCAGATTCGTTGCTCTAAACCTCAGTTTCCCCAACTGCCACCTGGAGAAAGTTTCCCTGCCCATTTGCAGAGTTGTAGCACGCCTGAGCGTAATGATTGGTATGAAAGAGCTGGGCCATGTAAAGAAGATTAATACCTGCAATGTTATTTCATTGCTTGGATTTAGAGGCTCAGAGACCAAGGTAGGAGCAATTTCTATATTCACAAATATAGACGCGGCAGCTGTGAGTAGCAGGCTGAGATCAGAGGGAGGGGGAGGGCAGAGCTGTGGCGTGGAGTGCAATGAGATGGGCGGAGGCAGCTGATTCCCAGCAGAGCCGAAGCTGGACCTGGCCATCCAGCCCTCTCCTCCAAGGCTTTGCAGAAAGCAGCGTAAGCCCACACATGAGTTGGGGAAATATGGCTCAGCTTCAGGAAACCCCAAGAAGCTACAAAAGTGGTAGATGGTTAGAAACAAAGGGCAAAATCAGGCCTAGGGAAAAGAGATTCAATTAAAACAATTGGTCCTGGACCTAAAGTCAGCAGTACTGGTTTTCGAAGCCAGGACCCTGCATTGCTGTATGCATTATTTAATTTCTCTGAGCCTCAGTTTCTTTATTTAAACAAAAAAAGGACTTTGAAAAAGTTTTTAGGGTGAAAATCACGTAGGTGAACAACTCTTACGCTGGATGGTTTCTGCCACTTTTCACCAGGAGCCTAGAGGATGTCAGTGAATGTATGGGCTCATTTGTGCCCCTGCACACTTGGCATGGAGGCTACAGAAAGGGCAGCTTGGGCCCTGCCGTCTCCTCAGCCCTGGTTCATTGACCCAAGTGGGCACATTTTTCAACTTAAAGACGCCAGGCTCCTGGCATGAATGTCCTGGACTTACATAGGATGGATTAAAGCAAGGTCTCTCCATCTGCCCCTAAACCCTGACATACAGATACAGCCAACATCCCCAGTAGGGCTCCAGGACCAGAGAGGCTTCATGCCTCCCTCTCCACACCCCTGCCAGACAGGGCCTGGTACATGCTTGACTCAGGTGCGCCAGTACCAAAGTCTGTGACTCAGTCACCCTGCTGGCCCTTCTGATAGGAGGGGTAAGGTGCTCTACCCACATCCCCACCTCCCTGTCCTTCACAGATCAGCTTAAAGGATACCTCCTCCTCTGTCCACAAAGAAGGATCTTACTCCAGAACCTCACTCCCCACCGAGCCAGGTGCACAGAGCCCAGGTTACCCCAGCGCAGCTGGCCCTGAGCTACATAAAGATGGAAGACGCAGCTTCGGCGAGTCTTGGACTCCCTTTTCCAAGAGCAGGGCAAAGATGCTCCCTGCGCATCTTTAAGGAACCGATGATAGGAAGACACAGCATTTTGTATTTCTCTCCTTGGAGCTTCTTTTTCCTAAGTAGTGCTAATAAAATCCCTAGCCCACGTGGCAGCCCCACTGCTCATCAACTGTTAGCTGCCCTCAGGCTGTGCCAGTCTGTTTATATTATAAATAAAGGCTGAAATATGCAGCTTGCTCTGTGCAGGCTCCTTGGGGGCTGGTGGGAGCAGAGCCAGCCCCTCCTCCTCCTTCCTCAGTTGAGGGAGGGCTGCCCCACAGAGCCCTTGCCTGAAGCCAGCTCCTTTGGACGTTAACAAACCACTACAAGGACCTGCGCTACATCCCTGGAATCCAGGTTTAATTATTTAGGAGGAAGAGTGCTTTTGCCCCCCCCCCCCAGCTCTGCAGGCCCCCAGAGCCCATGGAATCATTGTTCAATGCTTATTACCGCCGCGGCCCCCAGGCACAGTGTTGCAGAGACCTCATTTCAATATTTACCACTTAGATCACTTAAGGGCTGTCAGCTTTAATAACATTTTATCAATTGGATACTTATATTATTCACAGCTTCATAAAAATAACAAGACCTGCCTTGGCATTTCAATCATACCCAGGCTAATTTTGGTGACTGCTCAGGGATTTCGTTTTTATTAACATTTAGATCCACTGTGACTGATTCTCTTCCTGGATGCATAGTGTGCAAGGTGGCCGCATGGGCTGTGAGGGGGGAGCTGCAGAGCTCTTCAGCTACGGGCCTGTGGCCTGGGGAGGTACAGAGTTGACAAGCCAACAGGCCAGACTGAGGCCTCTGCCCCAATTGTGGAACTTGTTCTCAGTGAGTGTGATGACTCAGGGCTCTATAGGTGGAAAACTCTCTCCTCCAGCCCTTGGCAATCTGTCCCCTGCTGCTTCTTCCTCCCTGCTCCTGGGCTATTCTGCAGGGCTCTGTTTGACAGCCTTCACCCCACCGTCTACCTGCAGCATCCTGAAATCACCTCCTCCATGAAGTCCTCCTGTTCCCCAGGAGCCTGCAGCAGGGTGGGTACTCACTGTGTGTCTTCGAGACGGAGGTACTTTTAGTCCTTCTGGTCACTCCTGTGTAGATTTTGATGTCTTCTTCTCTCTCAGGCACCAGATTTCGGCCTTCTTGAAGCCCCCACCCTTTCCTTCTGCCATCCCCTGCAGCATGGTCCATGATTCCTCACGTTCCCCGCAGTTTGCTTCCTGGGCCATAGCTTGCAAACCTCCTGTCTCGAGGAGGTTGCTAGGAGCCACAGGGCAACTCCAGGGCTGTTGTACACTGATCATCTTGGCAGCACCCCACTTTCAGAAGAAACCCTGCATGGTGCAGTGGCTGTCCCATCTCCAGTGGCTCCTGCCTCCTATCACTGCCTCTCTTCTTTGCTGCTCCCAGGCCTCCTGGTCCTCCTTCAGTCCCCCATGGGCCCTCATTGCTGCAGCAGCCCCTCCAATCCTTTCTCCTCACATATGCCATGGGCCTTTTATGTCATGGCTTAAAATCCTTCTGGGGATTTTCGGTGCCCTTAGAACTAAACCCCAACTCTTCACCCCTCTGCCTCTGTGCTCTGAGCCTCAGTGTTGGCCTCAGCCACAGCGCTTCTGAACTCAGTTCTCTGGCCACCCAGAGCCTCTGTAGTGCCACTCTAGAATCCTGTCCCTCTGCTTCACAATGGCCTACGGTAAGTAGTCTCTGCTTTAATGGCACCTGATGGATTTCTTCCTGACGCCCTCCATAATGCTGGCTTCTCCTTCCAGTGTAGTTGTCACCTATCTCAGTCTCCTTTTCTGTCTCCTTGAGACTGGTCACTAGTTTCAGTTTTTAAATCACCTTTGTTAATTTGGTTTCCTCAATGAACTCAGAGACTATAACTGATACATAGTAGTTGCTTAACAAAAATGAATGGATACGCTCATCCATTCCCTTATTCCTTTTCTCTTCTGAGAATCCCACCCCCTTCAGCCACCTTCCCTCTTGAGTATACTGATAAAGGCAATCAGACTCCTTAAAAAACAAAGCGATTTTTTAAAGAGAGAAAGACAGTGAGAGAGAGAGAGAGAGAGATTCAATTTTTATTGAGTTTTCTCACAAGGCCTTCATTACTCTGACACTTAGTTGCGTGACAACTCTTAGTTGTGTACGTGGTTCTGGGGTTTGAACCCATGTACTTGGGCATGCCAGGCAAGCGCTGTAACTGCCGAGCCACTGCTCCAGCCCCAGTAATCAGACTGTTATGGGCCAATCACATTGCTGGAAAATGCCAGACTAGTGCCCACAGTCCACAGACATCATGCATGGTGGTTAAGGACACAGGCCCAGGAGGCAGACCATGCTCACTTGTCATCTCTGCCCCTGGGCAAGGTGCTCAACCTTTTCGGTGCTTGTGTCTGCTTATGTGCACCTGGGGTTAATAACACCTACTTCATATGGTCATTGTGGAGATGAAATGAGTTAATATGTGTACAGACTTTAGAATGGAGCCTGGCACAGAATAACTGCTCCATAATGCCGCCAGCTAGTATTGAATGTTTAGAATGACCCTCTCCATTTCCCATAGAAAGAGTTGTTCCCTCTCCACTCACCCTGCCCCATCCCACCCTGCCAGGACCCTTGGGGAGGCTGCTCCTCACTCCCTGTTGCCCACTCCAGGGAGGGGCCTCTAATGGAGCTCAGATCCCTCGCTTCCCTGCTGTTGCCGTGAGTGCTGTTGGACAGGGATGGGGTGGAGGCTGGGGTGAATCCTTGCTGCTGGCTCACCAGGCAGATCTGTCTCCACAATGGCTTTCTTGCAAGAAGATGCTTCTAATTCTTGCCTGCTCTTCAAAGGCAAGCTCCCTGGATTGCCACAGAAAAAGCCCATCCTTGCAACAGGGGCTTAAGGGAAGTTGGTTTCTCACAACTGCTCCCAGGAAAGGGCTGCCACATCCTCATGCCCCATGGGACCATCAGTGCCTCTGAAGAGAAGGGGCTGGCTTCTCTCGTCACCCACAAGGAAGGTGAGAGCCTGGCCTGCTGCGCCTTTTCTGGCCAGAGCCCTCCAAACAGATTAGATGCTGCAGGGCTGCCAGGCTGCCATTTGTGCCCATGAGCGGTGCTGATTCTGCCAGTAAATCTGTCTATTGCACGAAGCTTGTGTCTACGATACAGATGGCGAATGCTCCCAGGCTGCAGGGCTGCAAGCCTTCCAGTCTCCTGGAGCTGCATGCGTGCTTGTGCATGTGTGTGGGGAGCTAGGTGAGGTAAGACTTATCCTTTTGACACCCTGGGTCACCTGGGTTCTGTCCTCCCAAATGTTCTAAATTGCAGGAGAAATCACCCTGACAGAACCTCCCGCTGATAGACAGTGTCTTTTGTTACAGAGGAGGTGTTGATCCTTCTCTAATCAACAGCTTAATTAAGTCTGCTGAGATGAAAGCGTCATTTTTACTTTGGGAGCTAATATTTATAGACAACCCTCTCCCTGGCCCCTGCACTGGAGGTGTTAACAACTTGAGGGCTAAATCAAATAAAAATTATAAAACTCATTTCTTCACTCTACAAAAATCATTGGCAAACTCAGAACTCTCCAGAATGTGAGTTGCTCCATAAAGCAGTTTTGTTCATGTCAGAGAGGCCGGCACAGGCTGGGGGCACACTGGGCATTCAGGAAGCAACTGTTGAATTCTGAAGGAGAGCAGAGTCGGTTGGATGTTTCCCTTCTCTGCAGCCATCAGCAGGGCATTGTGATTAAGAGTTTGGCTTGGGAATAAAATCCTAGCAGTAGTACCACTTAGCTCTACGGCCTTGGGCAAGCCAGCAGACATCTCTAAGCCCCGGCTTCCATAGAAAGGTCTTCCAGGCAGCATTTTTTTTTTTTTAAGAGAGAAGGACAGTGAGAGAGAAAGAATCAATTTTTATTTAGTTTTTAGCCTTTGTTGCTCTTATACTTTGTTGTATACATGGTGCTGGGGTTTGAACCTGCGTACTCGCGCATGCCAGGCAAGCGCCATAATCGCTGAGCCACAGCTCCAGCCCCTCCATGCAGCTTTTAAGATATCTTGTTTCCTAGACTGTTCAGTTCCATTAGCAGTATATTAGAGAAATGCAAATCAAAGCCACAATGAGATGCCATTTAATACCTCCTAGGCCAGCCATAATAAAGAAAACTGAAAATAAGAAAGTTGGTGGGGACGTTGAGAAATTGGAACCCTCATACACTGTTCAATAGTGCAGCTACTGCGGGCAAGTTTAGTGGCTCCAAAAAGTTAAGCATAGAAGTACTACTCATCCAACAGTTCGTAGGAATATGTCTTGATCTGTTCAGGCTGGTATAAGAAAAAACCATAATTTGTAAACAATAGAAATTTGTTGCTTCCAGTTCTAGCGGTGGGAAGTCCAAGATGGAGGAGCCAGCACACTATCTGGTCAGGGTTCCTTCTATGTATCCCAACAAGATGGAGGGGGCAAAGGGGTTTCTTCAAGCCTCTTTTATTAGGGCACAATTCCATTCTTAAGGGCAGAACCCTTATGACCTAATCTACAGGACCCACCTTTTAGTATCACCACAAAGTGGATCAGGTTTCAACAGGAAATTTGGAGGGACACAAACATTCAAGCAACAGCCGTATATAACCAAAGAATCGAAAGGGGGCTCATACAGATACTCGTATGTCATTATTCATAGCAGCATTATTCACACTATGAAAACATAGAAATAATCCAAATATCTGTCAACTGATGTATTGAATAACAAAATGAAGTGTATTCATACAATGGAATATTAATCAGCCATTAAAAGGAAAAAATTCTAATACATGCTACAACATGGATAAACCTTAAAAATATTATGCTAACATAATATACCACATATTGTTGGTTCATTTATATGAAATGTCTAGATTAGACAAATCCACAGAGAAAGGAAGTAGATTAGTGGTTGCAATGATCTAGGAAGAGACTGCTAGAGGGTATGGGGTTTCTCTTCAGGGTGAATGAAAATGTTCTGGATTTAGTAGTGACATACTAACAGCCACCAAACTGTACCCTTTAAAGCAGTACATGAGGGCTGGAGTGGTGGCTCAGCTGTTAGAGTGCTTTACTGGCATGTGTGAGGACCGGGGTTTGAGCCCCAGCACCACATACACAATTAAAGCGATGGGAAAACAAAAACCAGATGAAAAAAATTAATAAAAAATTGATTCTTTCTATCTCTTAAAAAAAAAGTAGTACATGTTACATTATGTGGATTACATCTTAATTCTTTTTTACTTATTTTTTAAATTTTTTATTAAGGAGTTATTGTACAATCATAAACGCATATAAAGTTGCAATACACATTTGTTCTTAAACCAGAATTACCCCCACATCGCCCACACCCGTCTCTTGAATCTTCTATATCTTGCCCCTACAAGCGATATAAATGCTTAGATTGTGAATTTTACAGAACTAAATGATTGTATAAGTATTATTTGGATTCTCAGGGTGGAAAAGATTATGCTACATTGTTGTCTCCCTAGATCCTTCCCTATCCTTCCTCCCTTTTCCCTTCCCCTGCCTGTCCCACCCCTCCCACAACCACATACCTATGGTTGCTCTAGATTATGTGTTGCTACGCCTTTGCTGGGTCTAATACATGAGTCTGATAACCTTTCATACAAGCCTGGGTTTTGCTCCAGCCTCCACAATTGAGGGAAAACATTCAACCCTGTTCTCTGGGTTTGGCTAACTTTGCTCAGCATGATTTCTTCCATTGCCATCTATTTACCTTCAAAGGCCACAATATTGTTTTTAATTGCCGAGTAGAATTCCATTATGTGTGTGTGTGTGTGTGTGTGCGCGCATCACAGATTTTGAATCCATTTATCCAGTGAGGGGCATCTGGGTTGGTTCCATAATTTAGCTATTGTAAATTGAATTGCTGTGACCATTGATTTTGCTGTGTCGCTGTAATGTGCTGATTCTAACTCCTCTGGGAAAATACCCAGAAGAGGGATAGCTGGATCGTACGGTGGAGCTATCCTTAATTTTTTGAGGAGTCGTCTCCACACTGCTTTCCAGAGCGGCTATACCACTGACTGGCATTTCTTGAGTAGGCGACTGATGGGAAAGTCTCCAAGGCATAAGTTGTTAGCATGGGAAAGTCACTAAAATGAAAACCACTTGTTCTTGGGCTCAGCTTAGCTTCTGTGGGTGGCCAGGAGAGGCTTTAATAACCAGCCAAATAGGGGCCCCTTCATGAGGAATGGAACCAGTAGAGAGCATACAAGCACACACCAAAACCTCAACTGTGAAATGTCTGAGGAAAGCTCTGAGAATTCCTATTCTCTCTTCTCTTTTTGATCTCTTTGGTACTTCATTGAAATAGAAGGTGACTCCCTTTAGTACCAAGATTCAATGGGCATACAATAATGGTCTTGTTATTTATTTCTGTAGCCACCCTAACCTTTTTCTTGTTAAGGCTGGAAGTGACGTCACCTTCAAGTCATTGATATTTTCATGTGAAACCCAAGTTCTGAAGTATATTCTTCCCAAAGCATTATCCAGGACCCCACCCTGCCATTCCACCACCCCAATCTATTGAAGCAGCCTTCTGTCTTTGGAAGTAGCTGGCTTTCAGAAACTTCTTCTTTAGATGACAAACCTGACCTCCCATGCTTCATTCCTTGGTCTCATTTCACCTCTTAGGGCTGTTGAGAGACATTTTTGCTCTTTCTTCTACACAATGGCTCTTTGGTGTTTTAAACCTATTGTATCCTCATCACCTACTCAATGAGTCTTCTTTGTATTTTTTAGGAGGGGTGGAAACTGGGAATCAACCCTAGCGATGTGCAACCACTGAGGTATACTCCCAGATCTTTTTATTTTGAGATTTAGTCTTGGTAAGTTACCCAGACTGGCCTTGAACTTGAAATCTTCCTGCCTCAGTCTCCCAAGTTGCAGAGATTACATTTGTGCTTCACTATGCCCAGCCTCTTTGTATTTCTTACGTGACACTGATTTGAAGCTCTAAACTATCCTAGCCATTTTGTACTTTTTCTTATCTTACAACTTACTTCTTAGAGAACAAAAAAATTCACATTCCACATTTCCTCTGAGATCCTTTGGAACCTCCCCTCCATGAACCCAGAATGGAAAACCTAGTAAAGGTATGGTTTTATCTCCTCCTCACCTCCAAAGTAAGACATCTCTTTGCATGATCATGCATAGGTGAGGGATGGAACCTGGAGTTAGAGGCATCAGCTGTGGTATGGAGAATTCTGGGAGGAATTTGAGTATAATAGAATGTGGCATCTAAGGGCATGGAACCCAACCTCAGCAGCCATCAAGTTTAAGGGTCTCAGAAGGAATCTCCATAGATGCAGAGATTGGACATCTAGGGATGTGTGATGCCCCAAGAACTAGGCAGACAGCAAACCAGGAAGTTTTGCAACAGGCGGCCAAGTCTCAGTCCTAAAGACTTCATTTTAAGGGCAGTGGTATTCTGTGAAGGCCATCAGTAACAAGAATATAGCACAGAGAACTGCACCCCAGACCTGCATCTGGGTGAGGGATATGATCTTGTCCAGGTTGCATGCCAGCTCTGACCGGTTGGTAGAGTGTCCTGGGTACCATGTTGGACAAGATTCTCATTCCCTCCTGTTCTTGCAGCCTCATTTCTGCCATTTTTTATTTTAGGACTCCTTGTGGTTCCTTCACATACTGGGAATATTCTTCACTTCATTCCCAGCTTCTCCTCTTCCTTCCTTCCTCTCATTCCCGTCCCAACATCTGGAATGGAAAGTACTTCTCACTCTTCTCAGCTTCTTTACATCTGGACTGCTCTTCTTGATTCAGCTGATTGGATGCCCCCAACACTTCACTCATCTACATTCTTGGAGGCTAAGACAAGATGCTAAGACTATTTTCAGCAAAGAGTTTCTTGGCTGCTCACCAATGTCACTCCAGTGATGGGAGGGAGGGAAGAGTAGTGGCATGGATGTTGACTATTTCCAAACCAGCAACAAGGACCTGGGACGAGAACATCCACATGGGACTTGGAGCTGTTGAGTTCTGAGGTTGCAACAGAGCTGGCACCATTTCTTGCCGAAGGCCAAGATGGAGGGGCAGACCACATCCTAACAGAGCCTGTAAAGAGGTATGGAGACAGTGGGCCGAGGCCGAAGATGAGGTGGGACTCAGCCACAATCTCTAGGCCAACATAAGGCTCTGGCCATTCATAACCACTCCAAATTGTTCTGACACTGGCTTTCCTCAGTTTAAGTGGTGAAGTTATATGATTGGGAAGCATTTTGCAAAAATGATTTTTAACACTGAACAGAAGAATAATCCCATCTGTTTCAGGTCTCCCAAACCCAACAAAAACCAGAGGTGAGGGTGTGGGGAAAGGAGATGAGATGAGGGTGAAAACAGTTAATAGAGAGTTTAACTCCTATATATATAATGAGTAAATGGCAAATTTCTTTATGTATATTAAGAGGCTCATCACTGCTCAGAAAGTTATCCTGCTTATGAAACCTGTAATAGAAACTGGCTGGGTTTTCTTTAAGTGATTTAAGTGTAGAAAACCCGCATTCTTATTGAGGCACAGGACAGCTGGAGGAGGCCATCAGGCTGGATCATGGCAAGGAGAAGGGCAGGTATCTTGAATTGTTTGAAGCTGTCAAGACATTTGAGCAGGACTTTATGCAAATCTAATCAGTTCCAAAATCAAATCACAATTATTTAACCTATTATCCCTGGTCCAAAGTAATGTCAGGCACATTACTTTCAGCAGCCTCTAACCCTGTCAAGACAGGAAAAAATAGGAGTATTTACTTTTATTATTATGCATCCTGTTACATACCCAACTGTCACTAAGTACATACAGCACCTTTAACTAAAGAAACTAATTGCAAGCCACTTTCAATATCCCTTGTTTTTTAATTTAATGCCCTCAGAGAGATATAATTGGGCTGGAGGGAAGAATTTTCACTGAAGTCATGAATTTGCTATATAAATACAAACAAGAAAGAAAGCTAATACAGTAAGGGAATATGGGATTAATTTTGAAATTGTCTGATTAGTGGATTGCTGCCCATCAATAATTGCCTTATATTTTCCCAAGGCCCTCTCTTTATTGGAGTTTGGCACTGCATCTGCCCACAGTCTGTCAATCAGCCTGCGCAGCTGGGAGGGTCTGGAGACACCACAATTGGAAGCCTGCTGGGGCGCCTTGTTAGACAAAGCAATATATCCCAGACGTGAAAATGCTCCCATCCCAACTCAGCTGCTAACGTCTTTACACTCAATCCTCCCGCACTGCAGCGGGGCCTCAGTGGGACTAGGTCTGATTTTTAAAAAGGAAAAGAAGAAGTCACAATTGCCTGTTTACATATATTTTACAGGCCTGGGCTCTGCTGCAGTCTGAGGTCAGAAACACCTTCCCCCTCACGGTGGCCAAGTTGCCCAGTAATGTCGTTAACATGAGCTCGGCAACAGCTGGAATTTCTAAAGCAACATCAGTGTCACGGGGGATACCCAAACATGCTTCATACATTTAAAAATTAAGAAAGATGATCAGAGGGGTTATGAGCAAGTGTGCAGATGGTGGGTTTCTAACTTAATTAATGTTCAGAATCTGAATGTTCAAGCTCCGAGAATGTTTCCTATCTCTCCTCTCTGGGCCTGATGCTTTCAAGTGCTTAAAGATGCTCGATCAGAGCAAGGAGAGGAGGTCTGTTGACTGCACTCACCATAAACATTTTTTCAAACTGCACATGCCCATGCACACACACACTAAAGTTGCAGGCTGGCTAATGATATGTTTATGCCATGTCCATTTCCAGAAATATTTATATCTATCTTGCCAGCAATCAGTCAAAATATACAAAAATGGATTTGCATGTAAAGATGCTCCACTTGGAAGACAAAATATAATAGGACAAAGATGGCTCAGAGGATGCTCTTTTTTGTTTTGTTTTCTTATCTACTGTTTGCCTTTCCTGTCTGGTAAACTGAGCATTTGTTTTTCATGGGGGTGGGGATTTTATTCTTGTGAGGTAGGAAATACAATGACCTGGACAATGTCCCTGTGGGCAGCAGAATGGGTTTATTAGCTACTGCAGGACAATTTCCTCTTAAGGTCCAGGTCTGTCCTGTGGCTAAGACAAGCTTTGTTGCCCTCCTCCATTCTGTACTTTGGACACCTGTGTCTGTTCCTCTGCAGTGGCAGCAGCCCACTGAACACAAGGGTCAAAGTATAAAGGACAAAGCTGGAGGAGATCCAGGCCCATTCAACAGCAGTTCTAGCTCCTGGTTCTCTGAGAGGCTCACATCCGTGCCCAGAACAGAACCCACAGAAACCCACCCAAGTCCTCTCCCTCTACTTTCCATTAGGGTCCCGGCCTTGAAGTTTTTTGCACCACCCTACACGTCTCCCAGCATCAATAACCAATGAGAATGGGGCCACCAGCCGTTGGTGCTTGCACTGCCAGAACACCCCAGGTGAATGCTTCAGTGCTCCGGGTACACACTGCTGTGGTCTTGCCAGTTAGCAAGCCAGGACCAGTCTAAAAATGTATGTCCACTGAGTGGGAATGCAAATTCTTACACCATAGAGGTGTCATGAAAATTAAGAGCTAGAAGGTAGGTGGACATAGTTTTTAAGCTTAAGTCTCCCCACCACTCATGCATTCTGACAAGGAAAGGGGCTTTTTGCTATGGAGAATACAGACAAATCTTTTAATGACTATGCATTATAGTTGTGTGAAGGCAGCAGCCTGGATTGCTGGCTTGGCTTTGGAGGAGCTGAGAGCCACCAGCTTAGGCCACATATACACAGAGCGTGCAGCAACCTCCTTTCCAGATATGGAACTTGTTTATGGCCCAGAAGGGAAGAGTGACTTCCCTACCTCTATTTTTCTTTTCCAATCTGCTTCCCCTCCAAGGACCATCAGACAACATCTTACTCCTTTTAACCACACTTTCTTTCCTTTATGAGTTTAAACCCCCATAGGTCAAAGCAGTGGCAGGCACTGTCCTCTCCAGGTTATGAACTGGTTTTTGAGACCTCCACCCTTTAGTACCTGCTTCTCCCCAAATGTGCTCCCCCTTTCCCCCACTCATTAGATGAGATGTAACCCAAGTAGGGCTCCATCTCTCATTTGCTCTTGTCTTTATTTCTTCCTCCATTGGCTCAAACCTGCTTTTTAAAAGCCCAACCCTGACCCCAAGGCTCCCGACTGCATTTCTTCCTCTTTTCCAACCATATCAGCCCTTGTTCACCTTATTTGGGTCTTGTGGCAAATGTTGATCCATGCCGTTAGACAGTGGTAAACCGCTGTGGGCTGTTCTCTCACATCTGCTGAGGGTCTCCTGGTGTTAAGCTCTGTGCCAGGGCAGATCCACACAAGAATATGCACACTTATGTGATTTGCTCCTACATTCCCAGAGCCTGAACTGTGCTTGGTACCTAAGAGATACTTCAGGAATATTTGCTAAGTGAGTAAATTAGTGAATGGATAAATAGATAAGATCTCAGTGAATACCACATTATCCTAATTATCATGTGCACAGTAACTCTCGGAATAATTTTTTGAAAAACAGGGTTTCTTTGTGGCAAAAAAGCAATAGATCCCCAAAAGAAAGAAAAATAATAAAATTGACACCGTAGATTATAAAGGGAACTTTTAAAGCAAAATTTGGGCCCTGCCGGTTTGGAAGAGTGTGTCATGCGGGCAGGGGTGGCTGGACCTGCCCACCTGGTAATAGTCCTGAAGGTTCCCTCCTCTCATAAGACCTCTGAACCATTACTGCTTTCACCTCAACTCCAATTTCCCACAACAGAACTAAGGACTAGACTGGAACATTTGAACAGGACTTCACCAAAGGTCCAGGCAAGGTCTATAATGAGTGAGGCCCGAGGTGTTGCAAGGGGTAATGAAAACAAGGAGGAAAAACCTTCAATGAGGGCCATCGTGCTTACAAGATGGGCCATTTGGAAAAGACAGTGTAAGGTTTGGGAAGTAGGAGGATACAGAAATGGAGGTGGAGACATGCATGTCCTGTCACTCATTCACATCACTCTTCGACAAGAAATACACGAAAGGAAACCTGGGAGTTTTTTTTTTTTTTTGAGTACTTTATTTTATTCA
This sequence comes from Aplodontia rufa, assembly GCA_004027875.1. Classification (NCBI taxonomy): domain Eukaryota; kingdom Metazoa; phylum Chordata; class Mammalia; order Rodentia; family Aplodontiidae; genus Aplodontia; species Aplodontia rufa. The sequence goes on along the minus strand of PVKS010012088.1, from coordinate 17,194 downwards.
TTTTTTTGGTACCAGGAATTGAACCCAGCATCACTTAATCACTGAGCCACATCCCATCCCCTTCTTTTTTTATTTTTTATTTTGAGACAGCAGGGTCTCACTAAGTTGCTGAGGCTGGCTTTGAATTTGTGATCTTCCTGCCTAGCCTCCTGAGCCGCTGGGATTACAGGCCACCTAGACTGGCAGGCTGGTGTTTTTTGAAACACCTTGGGTTTCCGTGTTCCCTTCTCCAGCTGGGACCTAAAGAAGCCTGTGTGAGTCCACTTACATTACAAACATGTGCACTGGCTTGTTTGAAAACAAATGGTATCACCCTTGATTCCCCATGATTATCACACCAAAATGAGAGTGGGGGAAAGAACGTTCTGAAGCAGAGCCACTTCCTAATCATAAGGCCAAAACCTTCTAGAAACGTGACTGATGATGTGATAAGAGGGTGCCTGTGCCATACAGAATGCAAACCAGGAATTCTAAGGTAACCAACTGCATGTAAAGAACTAGGTAACTGCTTGCATATTTAGGAACAGTTTCCATTTAGCCACTTGGAACAGAACAATCTGTAGCATAAAAGGGAGAGTAAAATTTGGCAGGGCTCACTGTGAGCCCTTGAGGAGGCATGAGTGCAGAGAATTCCTAAAAGAGACCCTAACTTAATCAATCACTTGAAGCAGGAGGCAAAGGGCTGCCTTCAGAAACAGATCAAAAGGGTTGCATTGGCTCAGGCGCGCACGCACCGTATCAATCTCTGGCCAAGCCTACGAGCCTCCAGGCGCCACCTCACAAGCGTGCCCAGAGCAGCCTGGTTTTATTTGTAAATGCACAGGAGTGACCTGAAACACAATCCCAAGCAAGGCCAAGGGGCAGGGACCATGTGGAGTAGGAGTCAGAACCAAATGGAAATTCCCTCCGATTTATTTTCTTACTCATTTCATTTCTGTGGATCATACAGTAAATCTATCCTCAAATTTATGAATTAGTGGGGCCCTATATAAGAGATGGAAGAGGGTCTGAGGCAAAAAACAAAGGCCAAAGCTGCCTGGTGCCAAGGACAGAGGAGGACCCGTATTGTTGACCTATACCTGCATGAACTCAGTTCCTACTAAGGAAGAATTTTCCTGTCTCCCAGCTCAGCATTCAAGGATCTGGGCCCTGCGGCCAGCCTCAGCTCAGTTCTCTCTGCACTCACACGCAACTATAGTGATAGCTTTTTTATTTACACAGAAGGAACTAATTAGACATCTTGCTTGTTGTCCATCTTACTTTCCTCACTTTATAATATATATATTTTCACTTTATAGTACATCCTGCAAATACTTCCATGTTAACTTTGGATGCTCTAAGACAACAGTGTTTGGAATTAGCTTCTCTCCTATGTATTGAGAATGGTACTAGAAGAGTACAGTCTTTAGAGGAACTGAGAAAAAAGCCACTCAAATCACCTCCTGTTTTCTGGGTTTGGATGAGAATCTGCACCACAGTTAAGTGCTTGATATTCCACAATTCCTAAATGGCAGAAATGAGCTTGAATCTGACTTTTCTTCTACTCTCTTCCCTTTGCTCCCAGGAGTGGATGATCTTGATGTTTGACCTGCACACTCACGTTAGAACCATAACTTCCAAGACCCAAGGAGGAGCCCTAGCGAAGTGCTTATATAGTCATGTATTTTTGTAAAATTTGGAGATGTAAGATATTGAATGGTAGTTAAAACTACTGTTCTCTTCATTCCAACTTTCCTCTCTGACTTGCTCTCCTGCTCTTGGGTGGCCTTCAAGTGGCTGAGGGAATTTTTAGGATCTGGCTAAAAGAAAGTTGTGTTGGGGATGCATTTACTTTGGGTTTGAAATAGGTTTATATTATTGACAATTACTTTCATGTAGATCTAATTATTGCTCCCTATCTCTGTTCAAAAACAAAAGAAAACCAATAAATCTCAATTTTACAAAATAACATATGTACATGTTAACAAATCAAATAGTGCAGGGGGCTTAGAGAAAAGCTGGATAATCCCAGAGATCTTTAACCAAAAGCAATTCTCTCCAACTCTCTGAGATAACTACTTTCAATTATCTTGGTAATTACTTTCAATTTCTTTTGGCATTTATCTCCATGTTTTTAAATAAAATTCTAATACTTCATTTTTTTAAGTTAAAAATATATCTTAAAAAGAATTCTTGGGGATATGTAAAACTTTCCTTGCATAAGTTATTTAAAGTAATTTGGTTTCTGTACAGGAAAATATCTAGATTTGAATGTGAATATTATAAAACTTAAATATGTAATATTTTTATAATACTTTTTTGGTTTATAAATATTAGACATTATCTATTAATTTATTTCAGATGATAAAAGTATGTAACTCTACTAAACCTATCCACTTCCTCTCCTCCATTTTCTTTTTATAGTTACATTATTACCATGTTCTTTAAATAATAGTTCACATTTTACATGATAAATTTTTGCAAACATTCAATTAGCATTTTTTATTTTCCCTCAAATAATTTTTTTTTCACCAGAAGAGCAAGCACATGTTCACCAAGAAGACAAGTAGAACAATATTCATAGCATAATTATTCATCATAGCCTCTTATTAAAGTGGATCCAAATGCCCATCAACCGTACAGTGGGTAAATTGTGACATGCTCATATAATTGAGTACTCTACATACGTAATAATGAACGAACCATAATTGTTACATGCAATAACATGAATTTTGACAACATAATGTTGAGTAAAAGAAATCAGACACATCACAGTGTATAAATCTTATAACATACAAAACCAGACACAATTAATGTATCCAGTTGGAAAGTAGCATACCAGAAGTCCCTGGGGAGGTATAGTGACTATAAGGAGGTAACGAAGAGGCTCCTAAGTGCTGGTCATGTTCTATTTCTTGGTCTGGGTCTTTTCACATATTGACTTTGTGAAAATTTAACAGTATGGAATTTTTCTGTCTGTTTTATGTTCATAAAATTTTTAAATATAATAAAAAAGGATATTTACACCCCTATTATTAAATGATATTTTTATCTCTCTCAGCTTTTAAAGATTTTGTTGTATTTAAACCGTTTGTCTTTATCCCTTCTCCTTCCAACTTGTTACTTTATTCCATTTTCATATCTTAGTTCATAATATTTATATTCTTTGCTATAATCAAAAACCCCACATTTGTTTTAGTTTACTTCTACAGTTAAGCAGATTCAGTGCTCACCACCAGATTATTTTGCTGTAGTTTTCCAGGTTTTCTTTTAGGTAATTAAAATGTATACTTTTTATCGGGCATGGTGGTACAGGTCTGTAATCCCAGCTACTTGGGAGGCTGAGGTAGGATTACAAATTCAAGAACAGTCTGAGCAAGTTAGTAAGACCCTGTTTCAAAATAAAACAAAAATAGCTGGGAATGTAGCTCAACTTGCCTGGCACGTGTAAGGTCCTAGGTTCAATCCCCAGCACTGCAAAAGAAAAATAAATAAATAAATAAATAATAAATAAAATAAATGCATGCTTTGTTCATCAAAAAGTTTCAATAAAACAAAATCCTCTCAAAAATTTTTGTGCATATTCAAACCATTTTGCTGTTAGTAACAGTACAATAATGGGATGATACTTTGGCTGGGAATAAAATTCTTGAGTCATACCTTCTCAAGAAAATGTCCTATTGATTTTTAGTTATTTTCAGGTTTGTCTGATAAGTTCCATAATTTTTCCTCCCATAAGTAACTCACTTTTAATTTGCCTGCTTTCCAAAGAATTCTTTGAAGATTAGTAATTTTATGAGGATATATCTTTTTTTTTTTTTTAAGAGAAAAGGACAGTGAGAGAGAGAGATAGAGAGAGAATCAATTTATATTGAGTTTTTCACATGGTTTTCGTTGGTCTGACACTTAGTTGTGTATGTGGTGCTGGGGTTTTGAACCCATGTACTCGTGCATGCCAGGCAAGCGCCGTAACCGCTGAGCCACCACTCCAGCCCCAGGATATACCTTTAAGCTAACCATTCTGGCTCAGTATTTCTTAGCTGTAGTCCCTTCCTCATAGAGTCATAACATTCATTTGTTTCAGAAAACTTAACTTGAATATTATCTTTAAATGTTTGTTCTGCCTTCTTTGGAGATCATACAATGAACTCCTTGGCTTGTCTTCTGTAACTATCATTTCCCTTCCAGGACTTTCTAGTCATTAATCTGCTCCACTCCCACTCCCCGTCTCGTTTCTATTCTCTATGCAAGCCATCTTGAGTGAGGAATGCATACTCACTCCTGGGCAAAGACTTTCTAAAGGAAAGATAACTGACTTCTGTATTCTCAATTTCCAAATGTATTCTTTTCAAAATTGATGTACCAGAAAGTATGCCTGTGGTTGAACTGTTTTGTGGGTTCTTTCCCCACATCTATCTCTGCTTTCACAATTACTCAATGTCATGAGTGTTGGTGAAGCCTCCATTTAATAAAGGCACCATAACCCTCAGAAGGGCTTTATGTTGTCCCTTCTTTTGTACACATTTATATTGACTTTCCTTAGCTGGAGCCAAGATGCTTGGTCCTTTCCAGGAAGCAGAGGCTCCCTTGGGGTAAGGTCCTCATTTCATTGGACAACTAGCATCACACCCGTTTGCACCAGCCCTATACTTGCCTGTACCATGGCCGTGGTCTCCCAGCTTGCCTGCATCTGCTCTGTCTTCATCCTGCATGTGGAACTGGTGAGCATCACAGGGGGTGAGGTCAATGTTCTCATTAAAGCAGTTGATGTAAATGTTGAATCTCTTTGGTCTGGCTTGTTTGCAAAGGCCCTGGTCACCATCAACCTTGGGAGTCTCATCTGCAATGGAGAGGCTGGTTGACCTGCTCCAGCAGCTGGTGCCACATCAGAAGGGCCTGCCCCCTCTACCACTGCTTCCTGGCTAAGAACAACACAGTGGAAGCAAAGAAAGGAAGTATCTGAGGAGTACGATGATGACATGGCTTTGGTCTTTAGGTCTCTTTCATAACATGTTCAATAAAAAGTGGAATTCGAAGGGAGAAAAGTTTGAAGGAAGGCATTATAAACTGAGAATTTTGCCTGTGTTGCATGCTCTGAATTCACTGAAGAGTGCAGCAGTAGAAAAGACAAGTTTTGTTCACTCATCTCACCTCTTCTAATACATAATTATTGTCAAAGAATACATTGTCCCTAAAGGAGAGTTTTATGAGCATGTAAGAGATAAATTTATGACAAGCCCTGGCTCTTTTTTTAAATCTTATCTTCATGCTCATTAACCTAATATATTGAGTATTAAAGTGATATAGATCAATCTACCACAACTATTCTTTCTGAATTTCTACCAATTTTAGTTATGGACCTTGGAGAATATTCTCATTCATCCATCCTTGGTCCATCGCATTGATTTTCAGGAAGAAATGAAAATATCCACACTAATATCCAGATTAGTGTTACATCTGAGATGGAAGATACCTAAGTTAGGGATTTAACTTTTTTTATTTTTTTTCAGCACTGGGGATTGAACCCAGAACCTTACACATGTTAGACAAGCACTTTACAACTGAGCTATAGCCCCAGCCCCTTTCAAAATTTATTTTGAAGCACAGTCATGCTAAGTTGCCCAGTCTGGTCTTGAACTTGTGATCCTTCTGCCTCAGCTTCCCAAGTAGCTGGGATTACAGGTATGTGCCATTCTGCCCAACTTTATAATATTTTGAATATTCATTCAAAAGTCTTATTAACTTTTGCTAATAGATTACGGGATGCCATAAACTCATGTTTATTTTTTATTTGGATATATGTCTCTTTCTCATTGCCACTACTAAACCATGTGCTGCTCAATTATTTGTTTTTTCTTAGAGAGAGAGAAAGAGAGAATCAACTTTTTATATATGTTTTTTCATCTGGCTTTTGTTTCTCAGACACTGATTTGTGTATGTGGTGCTGGGGTTTGAACCTGGGTCCTCGTGCACGCCAGGCAAGCACTCAAACCACTAAGCCACCACTCCAACCCTCAATAATTACATTCTACCATGCAGCTATTAGATTTATATCATTATAAGAGGAATGTGTTATAGATTCTACTGTAAATAATATACATAAATAGGGCTGGAATGGTGGCTCAGCAGTTGTGGCGCTTGCCTTGTATGAGTGAGTACATGAGTTTGAACCCCAGCACCGTGTACACAACAGTGTCTGAGGAATGAAAGTCACATGCAAACTAAATAAAAATTGCTTCTTTCTCTCACTGACCCCTTTCTTTAAAATAACAATAATAATAATATACATAGAAACAATTAATAGTTTTTATAAGTATTCTACCTATTATTTTGCTATTACTTTGCACAAAGTAGTTTAAATTGAATTCTGTAAAACAGAACATCCATCTCTGTACAGGTGTAGGATAAAATGTTCCCAAAACATACAAAGAACATAATATCCTGAACTTTACATAACCAATTTCATTTAATTAGAGGTAATTCCTCCCTCTCAGATGTTCATGTGCTTTTCTAATATTAAACACATTATTATAATATGATCCTTTTCAACCATTAACTGAATTACTGGCTTATCTCTATCAATTATCAAACTGTTTACCTATTGTCTTTTTTTTTTTTTTAAAGAGAGAGGGACAGTGAGAGAGAGAGAGAGAGAAACAATTTTTATTTAGTTTTTCATGTGGGCTTCGTTGTTCCAAGACTTCGTTGTGTATGTGGTGCTGGGGTTCGATTGGAGTACATGGCGCAAGCCGGGCAAGCGCTGTAACCGCAGAGCTACAGCTCCAGCCCTACCTGTTTTGTCTTTTAAAGATATTTCAAAAAGTCTTAGAAAACTAAAATTCAGCATGATTATACTTCGTTCATAATGAACATACAACTTCTAAAGTTTTTCTTTTTTAAAAACCTTTGTTTAATCAACTTAAGCTGTAAAAACAAGGTTCCTCTAAACTTAATATGAACAATTAGTAGTAATTTGATAAGTCTTAAAAAGATTTTGTTCTGGGCAAAATTACCAGAAATTGAGAAACAGAATGGCTCTAAAGAATAGGGAACAAACTTTTTTGCAAGTTGGTTCAGGTCTAATTCCAGGGTTTCAACAAAATTTAGGGAGGATCTAATCAAGTTAACAGCTATAGATGATTAAAAATCTTTTTGATAATCATCATAAGATTCTGGCATATAACTTGAAAGGATTTTGAACCCTTTAGTGACACTTAAAATAATAAGATACTGTTTATTTCTAGCTACTTATGTGAAAAGGATTTTCAGCTCTTACATCTATAAAAACTATATAAAGAGAAATAGAATTGATGCTATATAGTCTCAATCTGAAAACAACTCATATTTATATATTTACCTATCAATATGTGAACTAATTCAAAATGCTTTATCCAACACCACTGAGTGATAATTTTCTAATATATTTTTTACTTTTCAAATTTAATCATTATTTATCAAAATTTATAACATTTAGCTTAACCGTACTCAATCATAAGGAAAATGAATATTGATAGACATGGATTAGGAAATTAAAAACTATTAAATTTTAATTTATGTATGATTTTTGTTGCAGAGAAATATAATGTAATTAATAACATCTTTTAAAGATTTTGTGTTGGGATAAAATTATTTGGAAGAGATGTTAAGGAAGTAGGAGTTTAAGGAAAACAGAAATGGTGTACCTATAATATTTGTCTATTAAAATGAGCTCATTCATGTACTTTGATGCAAATCAAAGCACTGTAATATTTAGATCTGAATGGATAAATTAAAAGTTCGGCAAACAGCTTAATGGGGTTCTTAGGTTGTAGTTTGCTATTCCTTGGTCTAGATCTAAGAAAGTCATGGGGAAAATGTTAATAATGCAGATGCAACTTAAAAATGTATCACATCTGTAGCCACTGTATTGTGAATACAAAGAAAAGAAAAAGCAAAAAAGGAAAAAAAAAAAAAGAAAAGAAAAATCCAGGAATTATTCTCTCAGTATTCATAAACTTTTCCAATTTAGCAAAGAGGTCACATGTGCCATTGACAGCTGATGAATAGTGAAGTTGCAATATGTCCCTATTGTTTTACTTTTGTCTTACTCATTTTTTAAAAAAGGTTACCAGTCACATTCATGTTGGGACTGTACTTGACCAACCAGTTCAACATTTCTCAGCAGTACACAACTGGACATGTGTGATTCCTTGTTTAGTCCATCTCCTTGTGTTTCTCAAAGCCAAATTTGATCTTGCGAACTTTCTACTACTGGCCCATGTGTTTTCTTCTTGCTGTTGTGCGAAAGGCTTTAGGTCTTACACTGGAAAATGTGTCCCTCAACTCTGAGAAACACTTGCTAGGCTGCTTTAAATCTGCAGCAATGAATTCTCACTGCAGCTCTTGCTTGAGTTCCACAGCTTTTGTTGTTGTTTTTATACAGTCTGCATAATCTCTGCCTTGTAATCAAAGTATGTTTAAAGTAATTACTGATGTATTAGGGCTTAGTGCTCCCATCTTTTTTTTTTTTTTTTTAAAGAAAGAGGGGACAGTGAGAGAGACAGACAGAATCAATTTTTATTTAGTTTTCACATGGCTTTTGTTGCTCTGAGCTTAGTTGTGTACGTGGTGCTGGGGTTTGAACTCGCGTACTTGTGCATGCCAGGCAAACGCCGTAACTGCTGAGCCTCCGCTCCAGCCCCAAATGCTCCCATCTTACTATTTGTTTTCTATTTGTCCCATCTGTTCTGTGCTTTTTTGCATTCTTCTAGCATTTAAAAAGGAAATTAATCAAATGCATTTTACCATTGCATTTCCGTTGATTGCTTTGTTAATTATACATAATTTTACTACTCTTTTGGTGGTTACTCTAGAGATTACAACATACATCTTAATTTGTCAAAATCTGATGTAAATTTGTATTTTCACCAATGCAAGGGTCATATAGAGACTATTTTAATTCCTTTATTCTTTTTGTGCCATTATAGTCATTCATCTTATTTCTATTTAAACACCTCAAGATATTATTAAAAGTGTTTTCACATAGGCAATATCCATTATATTTACACATATATTTTTCTGCTTTTGGTATCAGAGTACAGCTGGCTTCATAGAGTGAACTGGGAAAGATTTTTCTCTTTAACAATCTGGAAGTCTGTCTTTAGAAAGACTTCTACAAGAATTAGCTTTTTATTTAAATATTTGGTAAAATTACCCAGAGGACCTTAAGTTTTCTTTGTATGAAGGTTTTGAAATATAAATTCAAACTCCTTAACAGTTATAAACACAATTCTATTTATTTCTTCTAGAAGAATAAGCTTTGATAATTTGTACTTTCAAGGAATTTTCTGCAAAGTTTGAGATAATCGCTATAATATTGTTCTTTTATTTTTTCAAAAATCTTTTAAATATGAATAGATTATGTAGTTACGTTATACACAGCATAGATTTAACTTTGCTTCTTTTCCCCTTCTAATAACCAGTTTTTGGTTTCATTGATTTTCTCTATTATTGTATCATTTTTCCTCTTCCATTTTGTTCTCTTCAACTTCAGGTGGAAGCTGAGATCATTCACAGGACTTGAGAGGCAAAATTCCCAAAGACTCTAAACCTTTTCCTCTCAATAAATCTGGTCCGAAATGGCTTAGGTATAAGAGTTGAATAAAGAAAGCAAAGAGTAGCTTGGAATCTGGGAACATAATCGGACCTTTCAGCGACCTTCCATGCTGGGGTCCAGGAATTAGAGATCAGTATCTGCCAATGAGAAAGAGCCTTGGTATGCATTCTAGAGTTCCAGTAAGGATTCTGGAAGAGGAACATCACAGGTATATGGGCATACTGGAAGCATAAGAGCAGGTACAAAAGACTGAAGCCCTGTTTCAAGTGTGCCCATCCCAGACTGGTTTAGAGTGATTCATCCCTATTCCAGTTCTCTGAGAAATAGCTATGAATATTCTCTGGAAAATGACATTAGCCAGAGTTTCAAATTTTTATGTCTATGATGTTCATATATATTGTCTGGCATTCAATCAAAGAATTGTAAGCCAAGCCAAGAGATAAGATCAAATGACCTAAACCAAGGAATACAACAGACTTCAAAAGAGACTCATATATGATAGATATTGGAACTATCAGTAATTAATTTAAAATAACCATGATTAATAGAGCACTAGAATCAATAATGAAAACAAAATAAAATGTAAGTTGTCAAACTGAAAAACAATGCCAAAATTAAAAATTCATTAGAAACGAAAAACTGAATAGACATAGAAGGAAAGAGGATTAACTAAAAGGTATCCAGAGAGATGCAGACAGAAAAAAAGGATGATTTCCTGGGTATATACAATGTTAAAATTATCAAATCGCACATGTTAAGTGTTATTTATTGCATGTTGATTCTTATTCAATAAAGGCATAGCAACCAAAACATAACAAGAATGGCATCAGATTTCTTTTCAGTCAAATAGTTTTCTAGAACACGATAGAGCTATATTTTGAAAGTTCTCAGAAACATTATTTTTATTCTAGAATTATATGCTTAGCTAAACTAACAGTCAAGTGAGAGCGTAAATTAGTGGTAATTTCATACATACAAGAAATCTCAAAGTATTTACATCCATGCACATCTACAAAAATCTTAAGAACGTATTATAGTTAAACAACAAAAAGAAATGCAAGAAAGAAAACTGAAGCTTCAAGAAACAGTGACACCTCCCTATAAATGTAATAAAAAAGAAATTCCAGTGCAACAGTTAAACAGTAGGCTTTGAAAGCCTACTGGACCACAGGACAATTGCCTTCCAAAAGAAAATGGATGCTATCAAAACAGTAGGTGAAAGAGATGGATACTTCAGTATTATGGTGAATGCATGCATTGTAAATAATGTGTATACTGTAAACACTGAATAGGGAAAGAAAGGTAATAAAAGTCTGGCTGGGTACACTACAAGAAAAGTGAACAACTGGGGTAGGGATGTAGTTCAGTGATAGAGCACTGGCATAGCCCAGGTGAGGTCCTGAGTTCAATCCCCAGCACAAAAAGGAAGAAAGAAAAAGAAAAGAAGGAAAGGAAGAAAAGAAAGAAAAGTGAAACTAAAATGTATAATTTTCTCATAGTACAAGAAAGAATTATGCATGGAACATTCTGAACATTCTACTTTAAGCATTAGTGACATAGGATCATGTTTCCTTCTCTAAGGTTCCAATAATACTACCGAAGCCAGCTTACCATATTTGTACAGTTCGTAATACTTTAACCAGATGTTATTTTTTCCAGTTTTTAGAATCAACTTATAAAAGCACAAAGAAGGCAAATAGGAACTGTAGATATTTATTTTCTTACTTTACAGAGTGTTATATATATTATACATATATTTATTTTTAAGTTGATTGGCAAGAAAGTTTTAAATGTATAGTTAAAATTTTAAAAATACCCAAGAGAAGAGTTAAATTGATAATAAAATTATCAGTCTTTCATTTTAAGATGGAGGAATAAAGAAATCTCTGATATTATCTGCTTTCCAACACCAATCAGAAACAGTAAAAATAAAAATTCCATCTAGGAGGAATTCAGGAAACAACTATGACCTGAACCTTAGTATTTATAAAGAAAAGCTGCCAAGCTCACTGAAAATCAGACCAGAGTGAGAAAGGATGCCAAGAGATGATGCCCATGGCTGCAGATGTGAAGTCGTTTTACAAAGTAGTTTACCTTGGGAACCAAAAGCAACAGTTCCTTATTTGAAAAAGCCTGAGATTTACAATCTGGCTGTAGAATTCTCTATGACTCCCTTTTGAAATTACATAGATATGACACCCTTGCAAGACAAAAACTTTTGAGCAAGTTAGAGAAATTAAGGCTAACTGGTGACCCTGAAACTATCAATTCTTGTAAATTAAACTTTTGTGAAGTCTGATACACTCCACTCCACCTTATATACTCAGCATTTCCCTGTGAGTTAGGAGGACCTCTTTTTGACCCAGAGGTTGTTCAAAAACCTCTGATCTCTCTTTCACATCTTCTTTCCACAAGAAAAATCCTTCAAATTCCTTGTAGGAAGACATGATGTTAAAAAATGGGAATACCTGAAAAAAGAATCAGGAATGTTTTGCAACCATGTGAAAATATTTTTAAAATATTGAATTGTATATTTTAAGAAGGAGAATTATATTGTATGTGAATTATGTTTCAGTAAAGCTTTTTTTTTTTTTAAAGGAGGGGCTGGAGCAGTGGCTCGGTGGTAACGGCACTTGCCTGGCACGCGCAAGGACGCGAGTTCAAACCCTAGCACCACGTACACAGAGGGTTGAAGCAACAAAGATCACATGAAGAACAAAATAAAGTTAATTCTCTCTCTCTCTCTTTAAAAAAGGAACCAGGAGGCAAAATTATTGCAAGAAAAAAAAGGAAAAGAAATAAAGAGCTAAGTCCAGTACATGTCAGAAAAAAATGTTGTGGAATAATTGAAAATTGTGACCAAATAGCTTCATATGGATTCAAAGAACCAAGTGAAAAAGTAGTTCCTATGAATCGAGAGAACAAAGTAGAGATAAAAGGACTGAAGAAAGAATGGTAAAACAAGGTAAGGCAAAATTATACTGCACAAGCCCCAAGAAGATGCGGAAGAGAAGTGATGACATCATACAAATGGACACTGCAGAAAAGACAACAGGTAACACTGAAAGCAAGCTGAAGGAATGGAGGACGGACTTTAGAAAATTCAGCAGATTTTTTTCCCATTCTGTGGGTTCTCTCTTCACGCTCTTGTTTCCTTTGCTGTGAGGAAGGTTTTCAATTTGATGCCATCCTGTTTGTTGATTTGTAACTTTATTTCTCGTGCTTTGGGAGTCTTGTTAAGAAGTCAGCTCCTGAGCCAATGTGTTGGAGTACTGGACCTACCTTTTCTTCTGGTAGGTACAAGATTTCTGGCCCAATTCCTAGGTCTTTAATCCACTTTGAGTTTTGTGCAGGGTGAGAGACATTTGGCCCAGTTATCCCATTCTTCAGTATATGTCCAAAGGATCTAAAATCAGCAAACTACGGTGATGTAGCCACATCAGTGTACAAAGCAGCCCAATTCATAACAGCTAAGCTACAGAACCAACCGAGGTGCCTTTCAACATACGAATGGATAAAGAAATTGTGGTATATACACACAAAGGAGCATTACTTAGCCATAAGGAAGAATGACTTTGTGGTACTTGCTGGCAAAGAGATGGAACTTGAGAAAATCATGCTAAGTGAAATAAGCCAGTCTCAAAAGCCAAAGGCTGAATGTTCTTTCTGATAAGAGGAAGCTAATCCAAAATAAGGAAAAGATCAGAGGAACAGACAAAGAGGAAGGGAACCAAGGAAGGAGGGATGAGATAGGGAAAGTTCGTGTAACGAATCAGACTTAACTTTCTTAGTTTCATGCATGAACAAATCACAGTGAAATCTCATCAACATGTAATTCAACAAGACACTGATTAAAAAAACAATTAGCAACAACAAAGAGCAGCAAAGTAGAGGGAAGAGAATGGGGTGGGGGGAAGAGGAAATATTGGGGACTGAATTAGAGTAAGTTATACTCCATGCTTTCATAATTATGTCATTGTTTATTCTATTGTCATGTACATCTTGGGTAGAGGGGAGGGGAAAGGGCAATAATGGGGACCAATTTAGAACAAGTTACAACCCATGCATCTATAATTATGTTATTGGATACCCTGTTGTCATGTACATCTAAAAAGAACCAATAAAAAAGGCAATTGAACAAAGTAGGAGAAAAAGTAAACACATTTTAAAGAATCATAGAAAAAATCATATACATAAGGGAGACAGATAAGGAAGAGTTAATGTCAAAGTATATGTTCTTTGGAAGACAACAGAGCAATCAAGAACCAAAAAGTTTCAAGGTATAATTCAAGAAAATTCTGAAATAAAAAACTTTACTCTATAAATTTAAACAAGTGCATCATCTTCCAGGAAAACTAACAAAAATCAATCAGCACTAGAACATACCCTAATAAAGTTACTGGACTTCAAAGATATGATCATTCAGACAGAAAATCAAATTGCCTCAAGGGGAGGGCAAGAAATCAGGTTGGCTTTAGATTTCTATAAAGCAACATTCAACACTGTAGAAATTCACTGTCTTCCAAAACCTCAAAAACTATGACTAAAGATTTTATTTCCAGCCAAAGTATAATTCATGCATTAAGGCAACATGTAGATGATTTCAAACATACAAATACTCAAAGATCACACAGTTCCTAGCAATCTTTTTTCTGTGTTTGACACAGTCTTACATATTGGAGGGAATCATTGTTAAACATTCATGCATATGTGGATATTGATAAAGTTAATTTAAGGCTGATCCTAGTCCAGATTCTTCCCTCTTCGACCACTGCCTGGTGTCAAGTCTCCTCTGCTTTACCCCCATGTTATAGATAGAAATAAGCATATACATGTGCATTACTTTTTTTTTAATGTGAATTACTTTTTGAATTTTCTGAGCTTCTCTGCCTGCCTGTGTATAGTTGGTCTTCTCATGGGAGTTGAGAGTTCCCAATTGCATTGATAACCCTCCTAATCCCTCTCTGCCTCCCTCCGTTCTCCCCGCAGCTTCATAGTTATGATTTCCCCTGCTTATGTGAAAATTCACCTATGCTGAGCTTATTTTTTGAGCTTAGCTAATTTTCAACTGGTCTTAGATTTCGCTCTAGCTTCCACATATGAGAGAAAACATTTGGCCCTTGAGTCTCTGAGTTTGAGATATTTCACTCAGCATAATTTTTTCCATCTCCATTCATTTAGCTGCAAATGCCATGATATCATTCTCTTTAACAGCAGAGTAAAACTCCATTGTATATATATATAATCACAGTTTTTGAATCCACTCATCCAGTGAAGGGCATCTAGGTTGGTTCCACAGTTTAGCTATTGTAAATTGAGCTGCTATAAACATTGATGTAGCTGTGTCTCTCTAGTATGCTGATTCTAGCACTTTGGGGAAAAGACCTAGGAATGGGATAGCTGGGTCGTAAGGTGGTTCCAACTCTAGTTTTTTGAGGAGTTCACACACTGCTTTCTAGAGTGGTGGTGCAAGCTTGCAGTCCCACCAACAGAGTGTTTGTGTTCCTTTCTTCCCACAACCACTCCAGCATCTGTTATTGTTCATATTCTTCATTTTTGCCACTCTGACAGGAGTGAGGTAAAACTCAGTGAAGTTTTGATTTGCATTTCTGATTGCTAATGATGTAGATCATTTTCTCATAATTTATTGGCTTTTTGGACTTCCTCCATTGAAAATTTTCTGTTTAGTTCCCTAGCCCATTCAGTGATTGGATTATTTGTGGTTTTAGCCTAACAATCTTTCTTTAAAGAACTACCTATAAAACAACTCTGTCCACTGAAATACAAATGGAAAATGAGGATTATTGTGTTCAATTAAATAAGTTAGAAGAGTACAATAACCTTAAGAACAAAAGAAGAGAGATACTAGTAAAGATGAAAGCAACAGTTAAAGAATTAAGAAAGAAGAGAACTGTAAGACATGTTTCTCTAAGAGAATGTTCTTAAGGAAAAATAAAACCGTAAACATTCAGCTAAACTAAACAAATAATATAAATAAAAGGGTAAGAAACATCCAAAATATTAAAGATGAGTATGGAGAAATAAGCACAAATGCTGAAAAAAATTAAAATTATAAGAGAATATATTGCTTAGCTTTATGCAAACAGTTGTTCCAGGACACCTGTGGATACCAACACGTGTGGATGCTCATGTCCATTATAAAAAATGGCACACAGAATTTGCATATAACCTACACACATCTTCTGCACACTTTAAATCATCTCTAGGTTATCTATATACCTAACATAATATACATGCTATGTTAACAGCTATTATAGTGTATTGTTTAGGAATAATGACCAAAAAGCCACACATACTTAATACAGGTGCAATTTTTTTTCAAATATTTTGGATCTGTGATTTGCTGAATTCATGAATGCAAAATTCATGGATACAGAGGGCTTACTACACATGTAATAATTAGCTAAAGAAATATAAATTATTAAAAATTACTCCTGAAAAGGAAAAATTACAAATATAGATCAATTTCTAGAAAATCTTACAAGTTAATTTCATCAACTTTTTAAGGAAAATATAACTTTTCCCCCACATTTTTTATTGGTGCATTATTGTTACGATAGGATTTGTTACATATTCATACATGCACACAATATAACAATCTAAGTTGGCCAATATCCCTCCCAAGCACTTCCCTGTTCCCTCAACTCCTCCCACTCCCAGTCCCTTTCTTTTGTTGGTCTCCCTTTGATTATTTTCTGACTTTTCAAGCTTTTAATCATTGCACGGGAACTATTTCTTACCTTAAGAGTTGCAAAATATACTTTACTTTTTTTACCCCTTCTTTTCCCCCCATCCTTCCTCACCTCTCCCTTTTTCTTTCTTCTACTAGATTTCCTTTAGCTAGTCTATCAATTTGTATTTGAATGGTTCTTTATGTAATATTATCCTTCTCTCTTTTTTTTTTTTACTGTATCTTCCACATATGAGAGAAATCATTCAACTTCTAAATAATGTCTGAGTTTGGCTTATTTCACTTAGTATACATTCTCCATTTCCATCCATTCACCAACAAAGGCCATAATTTCATTCTTTTTAATAGAATTCATATATGTGTATGTATATATATATATATATATATATATATATATATATATATATAAAATTTCTTAATCCATTCACCTACTGATGGGCATCTGTATCAATTCCATAATTTAGATATTGCGAATTATGATATTATAAACATTAATGTGGCTGTGTCACTGTAGTATGCCTATTTTAGATCTTTTGGAAAATATCCAGGAGTGCGATAGCAGGGTCATTAGGGATGGTGTTTCCATCCTAAATTGTTTGAGGAAACTCCATGCTGCTTTCCAGAGTGTTTGTTCTAGTTTGCAGTTACACCAACAATGTAGAAGTATTCTTTTCTCCCCTAAACCTTGCTAGCATTTATTGTTGTTCATATTCTTGGTCTTTGCCATTCTGATTGGAGTGAGTTTAAAATCCTAAAGTGGTTTTCATTTACATTTCCCTGATTGCTAGAGATGTTGAACTTTTCATGGATTTATTGGTCTTTTATGTTTCTTCTATTGAGAATTTTTCTGTTTAGTTCTTTTGTCCATTTATTGATTGGGTTATTTTTATATTTATTTATTTATTTAT
>PVKS010012087.1:0-54793 GCA_004027875.1 Aplodontia rufa | reverse complement strand
ATTGCCCAGCGTGAAGATGGACATCCAGACCCCGGGCATCAAGGTGGATGGGAACCTGGCCCTAGGAGACAAGGATGCAGCCACCAAAGACAGCAAGTTCAAAATGCCCAAGTTCAAGATGCCATCCTTTGGCATGTCGGGCCCCAGCAAGGATGTGGAGGCCTCCATGGAGCTGTCCATGCCCAAGGTGGAGGCTGATGTGGGCCTGCCCTCCATCCAAGGCGACCTCAAGAGCACTGACCTTAACATCCAGGTCCCTGCTGCTGACCTGGAGGCCAGGGCCAACCAGGTGGGCATGATACTCCCAGAGGGCTCACTGCCTGAGGGAAAGGTGTCAGCAGAGGCCACAGCTGGAGTCAGCCTGAAGGAGCACCTGGCCAAGATACAGATGCCCAGCATCAAGATGCCCAAAGAGGACCTCAAGGGCCCCCAAGTGGACATGAAAGGCCCCAAGAGTGACGTGATCGCCTCTGACCTGGATGTAGCATTGTCCAGTGAGAAGGGTGAGAAGGTGGATATCCAGATTCCTGGTGTCAAGCTGGAGGAGGATGGGGCCCTAGGAAACAAGGATTTGGCCACCAAAGACAGCAAGTTCAAAATACCCAAGTTCAAGTTGCCATCCTTTGGCATGTCAGGCCCTGACAAAGCCGTAGAGGACTCCGTGGAGCTGTCCACGTCCACAGTGGAGGCTGATGTGGGCGTTCCCTCCATCCAGGGTGACTTCAAGAGCACTGACCTCAGCATCCAGATCCTGGCTGCTGAAATGGATGCCAGGGCCAGCCAGGCGGGTTTGATGGTCCCAGAGGGCTCGCTGCCCAAGGGAGTGTTGCCAGCAGAGTTTGAGGCTGGAGCCAGTCTTAAGGGTCACCTACCCAAGGTACAGGTGCCCAGCATTAAGTTGCCCAAAGTGGACCTCAAGGGCCCTCAGTTGGACCTGAAGGGCCCCCAGGTGGATCTCAAGGGCTCCACAGTTGATGTAAAAAATCCCAGTGTGGACCTCCAGGGCCCCCAGGTGGATGTGAAAGGCCCTGAGGGCGAGGTGAGCGCCCCTGACCTGGAGGTGACTCCGCCTAGTGTGCAGGTGGACATCCAGGCCCCGGGTGCCAAGTTAGAGGGGAACCTGGCCCTGGGAGTTGAAGATGCAGCCACCAAAGACAGCAAGTTCAAAATGCCCAAGTTCAAGATGCCGTCCTTTGGCATGTCGGGCCCCAGCAAGGACGTGGAGGCCTCTGTGGAGCTGTCCACACCCACAGTGGAGGCTGATGTGGGCTTGCCCTCCATCCAGGGAGACCTCAAGAGCACTGACCTCAGCATCCAGGTCCCTGCCGCCAACATTGAGGCCAGGGATGGCCAAGTGTGTATGACACTCCCGGAGGGCTCACTGCCTGAGGGAGCGGTGCCAGCAGAGGTCGAGGCTGGAGCTGGCCTAAAGGGGCACCTGCCCAAGGTACAGGTGCCCAGCATCAAGATACCTAAAGTGGACCTCAAGAGCCCCCAGGTGGATCTCAAGGGCCCCAAGGTGGATGTAAAAGGCCCCAAGGTGGATCTCAAGGGCTCCAGTGTGGATATGAAAGGCCCTAAGGGTGAGGTTAGTGCCCCCAATCTGGAAGTGACTCTACCTGGTGTGCAGGTGGACATCCAGGCTCCAAGTGCCAAGCTGGAGGGGGACCTGGCCCTGGGACACAAGGATGCAGCCACCAAAGACAGCAAGTTCAAAATGCCCAAGTTCAAGATGCTGTCCCTTGGCGTGTCGGGCCCCAGGAAGGATGTGGAGGCCTCTGTGGAGCTGTCCATGCCCAAGGTAGAGGCTGATGTGGGCCTGCCCTCCATCCAGGGAGACCTCAAGAGCACTGACTTCAGCATCCAGGTCCCTGCTGCTGACCTGGATGCCAGGGCTGGCCTGGTGGGCGCGACACTCCCGGAGGACTTGCTGCCTGAGGGAGAGGAACCCACTACACCCTCAGCTGGAGCTGGGCTGACAGTGCACCTGCCCAAGGTGCACATGCCCATCATCAAGATGCCCTCAGTGGACCTCAAAGGCCCCAAGGTGGACCTCAAGAGTCCCCAGGTGGACCTCAAGGGCCTGCAGATGGACATAAAAGGCCCCAAGGATGAGGTGAGTGTCCCTCACCTAGAGGTGACTCTGCCCAGTGTGCAGGTGGACATCCAGGCCCCGGGTGCCAAGCTGGAGGGGGATCTGGCTCTTGGAGATAAGGAGGTTGCCACCAAAGACAGCAAGTTCAAAATGCCCCAGTTCAAGATGCCATACTTTGGGGTGTCAGGCCCCAGCAAGGATGTGGAAGCCTCTGTGGAGCTGTCCACACCCACAGTGGAGGCCAATGTTGGCCTGGCCTCCATTCAGGGATACCTCAAGAGCACGGATCTCAGCAGCAAGTTCCCTGCTGATGACCTTGGGGCCAGGGATGGCCAGGTTTGTGCGACACTTCTGGAGGGCTCACTGCCCAAGGGAGAGGTGACAGCAGAGGTTGAGACTAGAGCCAGCCTTAAGGGGCACTTGCCAAAGGTAGAGGTGCCCAGCATCAAGATGTCCAAAGTAGACCTCAAGTGTCCCAAGGTGGACTTCAGCATCTCCCAGGTGGACCTCAAGGATCCCAAATTAGACCTCAAGGACCCCCAGGTGGACATGAAAGGCCCCCAGGCTGCAGTGAGCATCTCTCAGCTGGAGATGACTCTGCCCAGTGTGAAGGATGACGTCCAGGCCCTGGGCACCAAGGTGGGGGGTGATCTGGCTCTGGGAGCCACAGAGGTGGCCAGAAAAGACAGCAAATTCAAAATGCCCAAATTCAAGATGCCGTCCCTTGGCGTGTCAGGCCCCAGCAAGGCTGCAGAGGCCTCCGTGGAGCTGTCCACGCCCACAGTGGAGGCTGATGTGCGCTTGCCCTCCATCCAGGGAGACCTCAAGAGCACTGACCTCAGCATCCAGGTCCCTGCCGCCAACATGGAGGCCAGGGATGGCCAAGTGTGTATGACACTCCCGGAGGGCTCACTGCCTGAGGGAGCAGTGCGAGCAGAGGTCGAGGCTGGAGCTGGCATAAAGGGGCACTTGCCCAAGGTACAGGTGCCCAGCATCAAGATGCCCAAAGTAGACCTCAAGTGCCCCAAAGTGGATTTCAGTGTCCCCCAAGTGGACCTCAAAGACCCCAAATTAGAC
Organism: Aplodontia rufa; assembly: GCA_004027875.1. Classification (NCBI taxonomy): domain Eukaryota; kingdom Metazoa; phylum Chordata; class Mammalia; order Rodentia; family Aplodontiidae; genus Aplodontia; species Aplodontia rufa. The sequence goes on along the minus strand of PVKS010012087.1, from coordinate 51,621 downwards.
CTCAAGGACCCCCAGGTGGACATGAAAGGCCCCCAGGCTGCAGTGAGAACCTCTGAGCTGGAGATGACTCTGCCCAGTGTGAAGGACGACGTCCAGGCCCTGGGCACCAAGGTGGGGGGTGATCTGGCTCTGGGAGCCACAGAGGTGGCCAGAAAAGACAGCAAATTCAAAATGCCCAAATTCAAGATGCCGTCCCTTGGCGTGTCAGGCCCCAGCAAGGCTGCAGAGGCCTCCGTGGAGCTGTCCATGCCCACAGTGGAGGCTGATGTGGGCTTGCCCTCCATCCAGGGAGACCTCAAGAGCACTGACCTCAGCATCCAGGTCCCTGCCGCCAACATGGAGGCCAGGGATGGCCAAGTGTGTATGACACTCCCAGAGGGCTCACTGCCTGAGGGAGCGGTGCCAGCAGAGGTCGAGGCTGGAGCTGGCCTAAAGGGGCACCTGCCCAAGGTACAGTTGCCCAGCATCAAGATACCTAAAGTGGACCTCAAGAGCCCCCAGGTGGATCTCAAGGGCCCCAAGGTGGATGTAAAAGGCCCCAAGGTGGATCTCAAGGGATCCAGTGTGGATATGAAAGGCCCTAAGGGTGAGGTTAGTGCCCCCAATCTGGAAGTGACTCTGCCTGGTGTGCAGGTGGACATCCAGGCTCCAAGTGCCAAGCTGGAGGGGGACCTGGCCCTGGGACACAAGGACGCAGCCCCCAAAGACAGCAAGTTCAAAATGCCCAAGTTCAAGATGCCGTCCCTTGGCGTGTCAGGCCCCAGCAAGAATATGGAGGCCTCTGTGGAGCTGTCCATGCCCAAGGTAGAGGCTGATGTGGGCCTGCCCTCCATTCAGGGTGACCTCAAGAGCACGGATCTCAGCATCAAGTTTCCAGCTGCTGACCTTGGGGCCAAGGCTGGCGAGGTTTGTGTGACACTTCCAGAGGGCTCACTGCCTGAGGGAGAGGTGACAGCAGAGTTCGAGGCTGGAGCTGGCCCAAAGGGGCACTTGCCCAAGGTACAGATGCCCAGCATCAAGATGCCCAAAGTAGACCTCAAGTGCCCCAAAGTGGATTTCAGTGTCCCCCAAGTGGACCTCAAAGACTCCAAATTAGACCTCAAGGACCCCCAGGTGGACATGAAAGGCCCCCAGGCTGCGGTGAGCACCTCTGAGCTGGAGGTGACTCTGCCCAGTGTGAAGGACGACATCCAGGCCCTGGGCACCAAGGTGGGGGGTGTTCTGGCCCTGGGATCCACGGAGGTGGCCAGAAAAGACAGCAAATTCAAAATGTCCAAGTTCAAGTTGCCGTCCCTTGGTGTGTCAGGCCCCAGCAAGGCTGCAGAGGCCTCCGTGGAGCTGTCCATGCCCACAGTGGAGGCTGATGTGGGCTTGCCCTCCATCCAGGGCGACTTCAAGAGCACTGACCTCAGCATCCAGGTCCCTGCCGCCAGCATGGAGGCCAGGGATGGCCAAGTGTGTATGACACTCCCAGAGGGCTCACTACCTGAGGGAGCGGTGCCAGCAGAGGTCGAGGCTGGAGCTGGCCTAAAGGGGCACCTGCCCAAGGTACAGTTGCCCAGCATCAAGATACCTAAAGTGGACCTCAAGAGCCCCCAGGTGGATCTCAAGGGCCCCAAGGTGGATGTAAAAGGCCCCAAGGTGGATCTCAAGGGCTCCAGTGTGGATATGAAAGGCCCTAAGGGTGAGGTTAGTGCCCCCAATCTGGAAGTGACTCTGCCTGGTGTGCAGGTGGACATCCAGGCTCCAAGTGCCAAGCTGGAGGGGGACCTGGCCCTGGGACACAAGGACGCAGCCCCCAAAGACAGCAAGTTCAAAATGCCCAAGTTCAAGATGCTGTCCCTTGGCGTGTCAGGCCCCAGCAAGAATATGGAGGCCTCTGTGGAGCTGTCCATGCCCAAGGTAGAGGCTGATGTGGGCCTGCCCTCCATTCAGGGTGACCTCAAGAGCACGGATCTCAGCATCAAGTTTCCAGCTGCTGACCTTGGGGCCAAGGCTGGCGAGGTTTGTGTGACACTTCCAGAGGGCTCACTGCCTGAGGGAGAGGTGACAGCAGAGGTCGAGGCTGGAGCTGGCCTAAAGGGGCACTTGCCCAAGGTACAGGTGCCCAGCATCAAGATGTCCAAAGTGGACCTCAAGTGCCCCAAGGTGGACTTCAGCATCTGCCAGGTGGACCTCAAGGACCCCAAATTAGATCTCAAGGACCCCCAGGTGGACATGAAAGGCCCCCAGGCTGCGGTGAGCACCTCTGAGCTGGAGGTGACTCTGTCCAGTGTGAAGGACGACGTCCAGGCCCTGGGCACCAAGGTGGGGGGTGTTCTGGCCCTGGGATCCACGGAGGTGGCCAGAAAAGACAGCAAATTCAAAATGCCCAAATTCAAGATGCCATCCCTTGGTGTGTCAGGCCCCAGCAAGGCTGCAGAGGCCTCCGTGGAGCTGTCCATGCCCACAGTGGAGGCTGATGTGCGCTTGCCCTCCATCCAGGGAGACCTCAAGAGCACTGACTTCAGCATCCAGGTCCCTGCTGCTGACCTGGATGCCAGGGCCGGCCGGGTGGGCGTGACACTCCTGGAGGACTTGTTGCCTGAGGGAGAGGAACCCACTACACCCTCAGCTGGAGCTGGGCTGACAGTGCACCTGCCCAAGGTGCACATGCCCATCATCAAGATGCCCTCAGTGGACCTCAAAGGCCCCAAGGTGGACCTCAAGAGTCCCCAGGTGGACCTCAAGGGCCTGCAGATGGACATAAAAGGCCCCAAGGATGAGGTGAGTGTCCCTCACCTAGAGGTGACTCTGCCCAGTGTTCAGGCCCCGGGTGCCAAATTGGAGGGAGATCTGGCCCTCAGAGACAAGGAGGTTGCCACCAAAGACAGCAAGTTCAAAATGCCCAAGTTCAAGATGCCATTCTTTGGCATGTCAGGCCCCAGCAAAGACGTGGAGGCCTCTGTGGAACTGTCCACACCCACAGTGGAGGCTGACATTGGCCTAGCCTCCGTCCAGGGTGACCTCAAGAGCACGGACCTCAGCATCCAGCTCCCCACCAGTGACCTGAAGGCCAGAGCTGGCCAGGTAGGTGTGACACTCCCAGCGGGCACACTGCCCAAAGGAGAGGAACCCACTACGACCTCAGCTGGAGCAAGCCAGAAAGGTCATCTGCCCAAGGTGCAGATTTCCAGCACCAAGATGCCCAAAGTGGACTTCAAAGTCCCCAAGGGGTATCTCAAGGGCCCCCAGATGGATGTGAAAGGCTCCAATGGTGAGGTGATCATTCCTGAGCAGGAGGTGACTCTGCCAAGCATGCAGGTAGACATCCAGGTCCCGGGGTCCCAGCTGCAGGGGGACCTGGCCCTGGGATACAAGGACGCAGCTGCCAGAGAGAGCAAGTTCCAAATGGCTGATGTGGACATATCTACTGAAAGTTCTGAAGTCGAGTCTCCTTTTTGGAGACCCCATTTTAAAATTTCTAAGTTTTTCCATCCTCATAGGAAATCCCCTAAGGATATTGCTGGCATGGCAGAATCTTCTGGGGCTGTCCTCCTCCGCGTGGACTCTGCCTCCTCCCAGCACAGTGGTGTTGAGTGCCAGGAGCCAAGCCTATCCATTGGTCCTGGTTTTGTCACGTATGACCCTACCACTGACAATGCCAGGTGCTCTGCTTTCCCCAGCGGAGGGGATCCCACACTGAGAGCACAGCCAGGGCCTTCCATGTTGCCCTGCTCAGATCTGGAGGGTCCCCAGATGCCTTCTCTTAGGCCAGAGGCTGATGTTCCCTCTCCTGGTATTCAAACGTCCGTTGGACCCGCAGCTGGAGAGGTTGTCCCCATGTGCACCCCTGACGGTCAGCCTGGCCCTGAGGACCCCCTAATTCCTGCATTTCATGCTCATGTGGCATTTCCTAAATTCCACAAACCAAAATTTGGATTCCCCATTGCCCTTCCTGAGGCTGATACATGTGTTTCAGAAAAGGGCACAGACTCCTCTCTACTCTGCCCTGTTGAGGGACTGAATTTGTCAGGTGAGGGAATGCAGGTGGGTGGTCTGCCTGCTCCTCAGCCCCTATCGACAGGTGTCCCTGCGTTCCCCATGATGGAGGAGCATGAGGGCCAGTTTCTCCTTGCCACCCCAGCTGAGGACGAGGAGCATGAAGAGAAGGGGAGTCCCTTTAAGATGCCTCGCCTGAAGCTTCCATCATTGAGCCGGTCGCCAAAGAAGGGGGCGGTGATGCCTGGAGACCCTGGGTACTCCCCCGAGGATTCCATGCTTAGCCTGGTTCTGGAAACAGACCAAGTGCATACCCAACCTGGGGTCCATATTTCCCAAACCAAGATGCACGTGGATGTACCTCCAGAGAAGGACGGAGAGAAAGGAAGGCTCAAGAAGTCCGGCTTTGCCATGCCCAAACTCGCACTTCCCAAACGGAAGGCTTCTAAGGGACAACAGGCCAGCGACCCTGCAGGAGCCCTGGATGCATCTAGTACCACAGGCAGAAGTGACCCTAAAGTCGCAGAGTTGGCCAGCAACGATGGCATTGGTGGGGACACTGGTTTGAAGGCAGGCTCCCTGGTAGGAGATGGGGGAGACCTCCAGTTGCCACAAGTCCCTGTTCCCTGTTTGGGTTTTGCCGATCTGAATCTCGGAGCCTTCACAGATCCCGTGGAGGTGAACCTGTCTAAAGGTGATCTGTGCCTTCCCAAACATGACCTGGCTGTCAGAGGTGGTGGCAAAGAAGGTGGGCTTGGGGATGACCCTGTGATCCAGTCCCACAGGGAGAGGACGGCCCCCACAGCACAACCTGAGTATGTCCCCACCATGGAAAGCCCAGAGGAGGGCACTGAAGCCAGAGAAACACGAGCAGACTCACAGGAGCGCTGGTTCAAAATGCCCAAGTTCCGTGTACCTGGCTTTAGGCGCTCCTCCTCCAAGGAGCCGCGGGGGTCGCTGGAGCAGGAAACAGCTGAGATGCACATGCAAGCTGCCTCGGCACCAGCACAAGCAGATGCAGCAGCCAGGGTCCAGACATTCTTGGATCCTGGGTCAAAGGTGGAGGCAAGTGTGTGCCCACAACCCCCAGACACAGAGACAGATACAGTAGTTCCTGAGAGCAAACCATCCACAGACGCCCTAAGGCGTCATCCTGACAGCACTGTGGGAATGTCTGATTCGGGCCGGCCCACCCTAGGGGTCAGGATCCCAGCAGCCGAGTGCACCCTTCTCCTCCAGAGCCCTGGAGTGAGGCTTTCAGAACCCCAGACTCCACCAGGAAAAGCGCCCGAGGAGCATCTTCTCAGGCCAGCAGGCTGCGACCTTGCCAAGGCAGAGGTGAGAACAGAAATGCTGTCCTTGCAGCCTGAAGGTCCTCTGAAGCTGAAGGCCTCCAGAACTGATGTGCCTGCCCAGATTTCTCTAGTGAACATGGATCAGCTCTGGGAAGATTCTGTGCTGACCGTCACATTCCCCAAATTAAAGGTGCCTAGGTTTTCCTTCCCCACCCCCAGCTCAGAGTCGGACGTGTTCTTCCCTGTGGTGAGGGAAGTGCCAGCTGCAGAGGCGGGCACTGACCCAGGGCTTCTCCAGGGCACACCTGGGCTCTGGGGAGCCAGCCTCCTGAGGGCAGGCACTGCCGACCTCTCCTCAGAGGAGGCCCCAGTTGCTAAGGTCAGAGTACACATTGAGGGACCTCAGGGTGAGAGTCGTGGGGTCACCGTTTGCAGCAGGGTGACAGGAGAGTCACCCGAGGCCTTTTCCACTCGGATTGTGCGGGAATCTGAGATCCCTGCATCCACTGTTCAGACACCTTCCTACGGGTTTTCCTTGCTGAAGGCGAAGATGCCAGAGCCCCATGCACCAGCTAGCGCATACACAGCGGCTCAAGATCCCGGGGTGTGGGAGCACTCAGAACGGGCATCCACTGCGGCTGCCCCAGGAGCAGATGCACTGCCTGGAGATCCGCAGCCTGACATGGGAGAGCCATTTGAGATGATCTCTGCCAGTGCCAACCTCTCAGGGCTACAAACATTCACGAGTGAGGTTCATTCTGGCCTCCAGCGCACAGACAGTGGGTCTGATGAGGAGCCAGCAGAAATTCTTGAGTTTCCCTTTGATGACAGTCAGGAGACAGCCACCCCACCAGCCAGTGAAGACAGAGCTCCAAAAGAGAAGCCAGAAGGTAAAAAATCCTCTGGGTTGTTGTGGTCTTGGCTTCCAAACATTGGGTTCTCTTCCATCAATGAGACGAGTGCCGATTCCGGAGCTGATACCCAGAGATCCGCTCCCATCCAAGTACAGCCTGCGGCACGGCCAGACCCAGAGCCATCGAAAAAGCAGGAGCGGGCAGGCTGGTTCCGGTTTCCCAGACTAGGGTTCTCCTCTTCCCCTGCCAAGAAGAGCGAAAGCATGGACGACGAGGCTGGCCTGGCAGGGCGGAAGTCACAAGAAGAAACGGTTACCTTCTTTGATGCCCAAGAAAGCTTGTCCCCTGAAGAGGAGGAGGGGGAACTGGAAGCGGGAGCTGCAGGTGCTGGACTACAGACCAGAGCGATGGTGACGTCTTCAGCAAGAACGGAGCTTGTCCTGCTGGAGCAGAGTACAGATGCTGGCGAGGACCCCGCACCCAGGCCTGTGACCAAATGAGGGCCGCAGAGACGTGGCCAGCCAGCAGAAGAGGGATGTACACAGTGGGAGGGCAGTGGCTGGCACTTGCACAGAGCACCCTGTCCTGGCAGCACATGGCATCCACCTTGATTCACAGACACAAGAGCAAAGCAGGAATGAACAAAACCCCCTCCTAAACGGAATAAAAACTGTGACCAGCTATTGAAGCTTGGGGAGCGAAGAAGGTGCCGATTCACCCAGCACGGGATGCACAGGCCGTGCTGGAGGAATCTGTGGGTCTTCATCCAACAAGTTCCAAGAGGCCTGGAGGACACCAGTGCTCCTGAGGCCCGAGTCCTGGCGTAACCCGGCCCTGTGTTGCTGGCGCGTGGCGCATGCAGCTTTCCTCTTCCAGGTGGAGCATGCTGTGCTCCTGGAAACCCTGTCGCTCACTCACATATGAGCTTTACCCTTGGTCGACTGCCCTGCTTGTGGCACGCTACGGGTTGCTTGTGCGATGCTGCACACATGCATAGTGTGCAGAGAGGTGGTGGCTGTACGCAGTGGACAGGTGGCCAGCAGATGTTAGGTCACCTGAGAGTTGTCGTGAGACATTGGTGCCTGTCTACCCCCCTGCCAGCGCCTGGCTGTTTCTCCAGTGAACACAGTCCCATGCTGTGGCCCCCGTACCCCTCCATGTGCACACTACAACCAGACTTCAGATGGAACTGGCTCAGCTGTCCCTGGATGGGCAATAAAGCAGTATATTCCATGGTCAAGGCTGCTGTTGAGTCCTGTGTTCCCAAACACACCAGGGCTTAGTCCTGCTCTCCCCCGGGCTGTGCTAGGAAACAGGGCCAAGGGTGCACCATAGAGTGACCATCTCTTCTCCTTTGTCTGTCCAGGTCCTCTGAGCCAGAGGCTATGAGGGAGACAAGGAGGAAGTGGGGGCCTGAGTTCGTGTGGGGCAGGGGACCTCTCCACTCACCGGGAAGCAGCACTAGGATGGAAGGCAACGTGCAGAGTGGGGACAGCAGAGAGAGCTCCTGGGCCCGGAGGCCTATTGGACCCATCCTCCAAGCTTTCACGTGGTGGCCTCCTTCCGGCAGCCCATAGGAAGGGAACCCACGTGGGGTAGCTGAGCAAAGTCAAGGGTTTCCCGCAACCTCCCTGCTGCCTGCTGACACCCTCCTGGGCTTGGTCCACAGGTTTGTAGTGTTCTGAGGGGGTAGCTGGAACCAGGACCCACTCCTGGCCTAGGTGGGCTCCTGGAGACAAGTGCTTCTTGTCCTGTTAGGGAGGATGCTGCTCTCCTTTTGGGGAGCCCTTCTGGAGGACTGTGACTCGGGGCGCCCAGCACCCCCAAGGCTACCTACTTCCTGAACTTCCCTGATAGTGCCTAGATGGGTGGAGGCTGAGGTATCTAGGAACGTGGCTGGGTTCTTCTCCCTGTACCATCGTGGCCTGTTGTCCTTCCCTGTGGCTGGCTAGGAGGGTCACTGACCTCAGGGGACATAGGTGGGTGACCCTCAGGGGAAGCAGGTCTCTGTCCCACAGTCTAGTGGGGCTGCTGCATTCTCTGCTGGGGGTGTTCTGCCTCTCTGTGCCCTGACTGGTGTACCAGACAGGCGTGGCCCACTTCCAGGGAGCTCTGCAGGGGAGTCTGCCTTGCTCCACAGACTTCTGTCCTTCTCTGAACCAGGAGCCAAGGTCTGGAATAGTGGGATATTGGTTTTGGAGGCCAGGGAGGAAGTTGTACATGTCACACCATGTACAGCCCCTAAAGGATTTTCAGGAACCTTGATTCCCTGCATATGACTTAACTGTGCTACAAAAGCCTACCATCACCACTTAGCACCTTCAAACAACACATTTATAATCTCCCAGTTTTTGAAAATCAGGTGTCCAAGAGTGGCTCAGCTTAATCCTGTGCTCAGGGCCCCAGACAGTTGCCACCAAGATGTCAGCAAGGGCTAGGTCTCATCTTCAGACTCAGCTGAGGAAGGAGCTGCTGAAAGTTGTGTGGTTTCTTTGAGAGCTGGATGAGTTAGGGCCTCAGTTTCTGGCTGGCTGGAAGCTGGAGGCTGTCCTAGTACTCTGCCACATGGACCTCCCCATAGCACAACTCTTCATCAAAGTCAGCAAGGAACAGACTCCCAGCAAGACAACAGTGCAGTCTATACCATGTAACCAAGGAGGTAACATCCCATCACCTTTGTGTGTTCTGTAAGTAACAGAGTGTGTGTTCTGGTAAGATATAGTCTTGACCATGAGCAAGGAGGTGAGATTACCCAGCAGCAGGAGATGGGGACCACAGAGGCCCATTCAGAGTCTGTCCTCTACATCAGAGAAGGCCGTAGCATGATGCCCCACACCCCAGGTCTCCCAAGCCTTTCAAACGGGATCTCTTTTGGATAGTGAGAGTATGCTTTGGAGCAGAACTCTGAGGACCTGAGTGTGTGGAAACAGGCCTTTCAGGACTGAAGGCCGCCAGAGCAGCCTGGAACGTGGAGTTCCCCTGCTTCCAGGCATGGACAGCAGGGGCCAGAGTCCAAACCTACACGCGCAGCCCTAAAGATCAGAGCGGGGCTGGATGGTGTCTACTCCAGAGTGGTGTGCTGCTCTGCAGCTTTTTGGCCAGAAGGGGAGATCTGAATTGTGGACAGGAGGTGGGCCCCAGCAAGGAGCAGCCATAGCCACAGCAGCCTCAGGGCTTGGCTCTGCCACATGCGGCCCACATATGGACCAGGGCCCAGGAACTCCAAGGCTTGGCAGAGCTGTGTGGATACACATACACACTCTCTAGATCCTTGCAAATCAGGCAGGGAGGGAGGCTGGATTTAGGCTACCTTCAGCACAGACCCAGATACTAAGGTCTAATGCATCCTTTAGACGAGCAAACGCAAGAACAATGATGAAGCAGAAAAAGAACCCAGAGCTGTGCAAACTGGGCTAGTTCTCCCGGGAGCACAGAGGACCAGAGGAGGGCAGGGAGGAGGCCACCAAGGCTGTGGGAGAGCAGATCCTTGACATCCATTCAGCATCTGGTAAGCCATGCTCCAGCTCAGTGTGGCCTTTAGGCCTCTGAAGGGCAAACTGACCGAGTCTTTTTTAAAAATGAGCAGGTGAGCAAGGATAAGTGCTGAGACAGGGTTCTGAGTTAGCACGCAGAACAGAAGTCAGAACTCAGTCTCCAAAATGTGTTCACATCCTGCCTCTGCATCAAGGATAGAATGAGGCTTGTTCAATTCCCCATCCCAGCTTTGTGTCATCTTCCTCCCAGAAACTCAAATCCAGGCCCTCTGGAACAGATACACTAGCTTTGCAACATGGACCCTGCATCCTGCACCAGCTCTAACCCAAGTCCTGGCCCACCCCAGATAATCCCCAACCACATAGCACTAGGTCTACCTCTATACAGGAGACCCAGCCCACAGCTCTAGGCCCCGCCCTCACACACAGCCCCCGCCCACACAGCCCCTGTCCGGCCCTTACGCTCCAGTCCCTCCCACATGGCCTCAGGCCTCTCCCTCACACTCCAGCCCCCCCACCAGCCTCAGGACCCTCCCACACACATACCGGCCACACCCACACAGTACGCCTCACACCAGCCCCGCCCACATGGTCTCATGCCCCTCCCTCACGCTTCAGCCCTGCCCACAGGTCCTAGTCCCGCCCTGTCACACCTGGCTCCTTCTGCACCCTGTATCTTCTGCAAGCACACCTTTTGTGCTTTCCAGGTGCCAGCCCTAGGGTGCTTACTCTGTAGATGCGAGGTTCCTAATAGGCGACCTGGAGGGTAGGGGCTTCTGAGTTGGTCGTTGCAACATGGACCCTTTCCCAAACCTAACTCCACCCCCGGTGCTTCCGCCGGCTCTGCTTGGTCAATTACTTCCTCCGTGGACAAGTAACTGGGCTTCACTGGAGTGACAACGTGGACGTGGACCTTTTGCGAGGTCCCTGGGGCAGGGGAGGGGGCACCCTGGCTAGCATCACTCACACAGAGGGCAGGCCTCACCTGTGGGCCAGGATTACTGCTTTAGTGAGTCTGCATCTGAAGGCCCCCAGGATCAGCAGATGCCACCCACCCAGAAGGTTGAGCACTCCCTCCCCTGGAGGACCTGGGCAGGAAGGAGCTGGAGAGCCTAGACAGAGGGGTTCTGTGAAATGCAGTCATGATAAAGAGTATTTCAATATGGAGCCGGAGCCATCAGGGCTAGGGCCAGGGCACACGTGAATGGAGAGAGACTCAGGAATGCAAGCCATCAACATCTCTTATTGGGGTTTGCAGTTGAGCGCTATCAGCAATGACCCACAAACTCTGGGGCTGGCCCTAGCCATCACTTATGGGTGGCCAGGGAGGCACAGCTGGGGCTGCTCCTCTCCATAGTTGTGGCCTTTCCGGGCGATGGTTCCTTGGCTCCTGCCTCTCCTTCCCTGAAAAGTCGGTGCAGTCTGAGGGTCCATGCAACTTCACTTGAAACTGTTGGACTCTGTTCATCTGAAGTGCAATTTTCTGGACCCAAGTAACATTATTTTGGATTTATATTTCTGGGCTTGAACAGCCTAGTGGACAGCAGTGTCCACTGAGGGCTGTAAACCCAGAGCCAAGGGGCTTGGGCCTCAGCCCTGCCAAGCACAGTCCTGGCCTGGGGCTTGTCCGTCCAGGCCCACAGCGTAGCGGGACCTCCAGTCCCGCTCGAAGAGCTGCCGCAGCTGTTCCTGCGCAGGTTGCACCCCTGACTGGGCCCGGGAGCGCTTCTGGCTGACTACCAGGCCCACGCCCGTGGTGCTGCTGAAGTAATCCTCCGACCAGTTAGAGGTGCCTGGGGAGGTGGGCAGGAAAGAGGCTGGGGTGCTGGGCTCACCCTTGTGTTAGGCCCTGAAGTGTGACCCCAGCTGTAGTTGGGGACGCATTGGCTGCTCGCGGTCGTCGCTCTAGGTCGTCGCTCTAGCCAGGGCAGGTGCAGGAGGGCTGACGGGCTTTTCACAGTCCATACCCACATGTCACCCTCAGATGGGCGTCCTGACTTAGCCCGGGCCTTGCAGCTTAGGGTTTCTCTCCCTGCCCCCGTCGGGCGCGGTGAAGATGGTGGCCTGGTCCCCAGAACTCCACTGGAGACGGGTCATCTTCAGCAGCCCCTCTGCCCTGCACCCACAGACTGCCCAGATGCTCACCTATGTAGGCTGCCTTCTCTGTGACCATGAACTTGTTGTGGTTCACGCGGCTGAAGGGGATGTTGGAGTGATTCCCCACGGGCACTATGAAGACTTTCTTTGGGAGCAGAAAGGAAGTGTAGGAGGGGAAGGGAGGAGAGGGGAGGGGAAGGGAGGTACAGCCTCCCCCAGCCCACCCTGGAGCAGAGCCTCACCACATCCACTGAGATGCCGGCAGAGGGGTTGCTGAGGGCCTGCAGGGACCTCAGGTAAGGGAACATGGTGGGGTCCGTGCTGAGCCCACAGCTGACCAGCAGACGCACGTGGACACCCCTGTCGAAGGCGGCTTCCCTCAGAGCATTGTCCAGCACTGGCCAGTACCTGGGGAAGAGGGTGTCAGGATACTGCCTGCAAGCCCTGGGATGGATGGGAGTCCTGGCAGAAGTGGAGACGTGCAGGGCCGCACCTCCCACCCCATCACCTAGCAGGGCGGCTGAAGCGCGTGGTGGGGAAATACTCCATTACTGAGGCATAGATGAACTTCTGGGCATCCCCCATCACCGCCAGCATGGCATCCAGGTCCTGGGTGCGGCCTCCGGGGCAGAGAGCTGGTGGGGAAGCCTGTGGTGGAAAAGTACCCCTGAGGCTCTGACCCTGGTCCTGCCTGGGCCGAGTGTCCCCTGGACCCGAGACCCCCCACATACCATCCAAGAGGCCCTGAGTGGAGGGGAAGAGGAGGCCAAGAGGAACTGCCTGGGAACAAGGGGTCTCAATGGGGCCCGGGGCTGCCTGAGCCTGGCCAACACCAGCTCTGGGGGTCTGGAAGGACTGCCTCTTCAGAGTCCTGCTTGCCCCAGGACACTCTCCCCTGTCTCTAGTCTAGGGGTTTTCCCTCCTCTGACAGTCTCTGCTCTAGACCGACCAGTCACCAGGGTGGCTAGGGGGCTCAGAGGAGTGCTCTGATGGAGGGAAGCTGCTGATATCCCCTTCCTCCCTGGAGAGCCTCCCCAGCCAGCCTCAGCCTCTGAAGCCCACCCACACCTCAAGAGTCTGCTAGGGGATCCCCAGGGCTGCACATCCCACCGCCTCCCTGGCCAACTGTCACACATGGACGGCACTGAGCCCTCTGGAGTCACAGCTCCATCCACAGCACTTGTCCCTGAGGACATAGCAGCTCCTGCTTGCTGAAGGCCAGGCCCAGGTGCACAGGGCCTCTGATGGGCCCCCCTAACCCCAGCTTACCGAGAAGTAGGCAACAGTGGGCATTCCGTCAAAGAGGCCCTGGAGGGGCTGGAAGCGGTTGATGTGGGTTGAGAAATTCTGAGGCCAGGTTTTGGGGAGGACAGCCCGGGGTGCCCCCAGCACCCAGTAAGTCTGGAAAGTTTTTTCCAGGTCCTGGGCCAGGAGGCTGCAGTTGTAGATAATGGCTCCAAGCTCCTTCACCTGCAGGAACCAGGGTCAGTGGCTACAGGGAGCGAGGCCTGCCAGGGGTTGCCTGTGGTCTGTCACCTGGCCCCGCCATGGATGCTGGGCGCAGTGTAGCACTGCCCACCTGGCAGCAGCTCTGCAAACATCACCTGGGTGGGAGGGACATTGCTCCAGGGGTCCCTGCCTTTCCTGAGCATTTTTCTCAGCGATTAAAGCAATATTTTTTGGATACAAAAGAAAACGTTAAAACAAGGAAATAAAATCACTTATTTCACTGTCAAGGGATAACTATTACCATGTTCGCATTCTTTTATTTGGTACCAGGGATTGAACCCACAGGTGCTTAACCACTGAGTCACATCCCCAACCCTTTTTATATTTTATTTTGAAACAGGGTCTTGCTAAGTTGCTTAGGGGCTCATGAAATTGCTGAGGTTCACCTTGAACTCACGATCCTCCTGCCTCAGCCTCCTGACTGACTGGGATTACAGGCATGTGCTACCATGCCCAGAGACATTCCTTTATAGATATTATATACATATGAGTTATTTATAATATATATTTATTTAGTGAAATCAATATATAGTCATGTAAATAAACAATGTTTATAAAGTAAATAAATGTATATTTATTTGGTGAAATGGAAGCACACTCCACGGAGAACTTGGGGTATGTTGTCCTGAGAGAGGAAGCTGCCACATTCGTCCCTTGACACTGTGTGTGTGGTGGGTTGAACCCAGCCTGGCACGTACGCAGCACACGCTCTGCCACTGAGCTGCAACTCCGGCCCTCTGGCCTGTTTGTAATGGGCTGCTTCTTCTAAAACGCCTCTCACTTTGTAATCTGCCTCCTTCCCTGGACGCTGTGGTCTAAGCAACTTCCCGTGTCCTTGGATGTTGAGTGCCGAGCCATGCAGAATTCTGTGACTGGTGGAGCCAGCATCTGACCGTGCTCACTACACAGATGTGACAAACATGGCTGCTTGACCCAGGATTCCTTTCCTGACTTCTCGTGACACCAACTTTCTCCTAATGGATGGGGACATCAGGCAAAGCCCCTGGGAGGGGGCGGGGGAAGAGCTCCAGCAGGGCATCCTGTCCCTAGTCCCTGGGACTCACCTGCGTCAGGGACCGCCAGTCCATGTTGGCACTGCCCACGTAGACATGCCGCCCATCCACAACCCAGAATTTGGAGTGCAGGACGCCCCCAGTGAACTGCCTCATGGGCACCTGTCGCACTTGGGCACCTGCAATAGGACACACTGGCTCTTTCCATGTGCTAGCTTCATGACAAGCCTCATTCTGACTCACTTATCCTCAAAACAACAGTACCATGTTGGGGAAACAGAGGCACAGGCGGGCCCAGCTCCAGAGCGTGTGTAATGACTGCCTGCTCCCTGCCTGGGGCCTCTGGCCTCAGCCTCCATCCACAGGGTGAGTGTCAGGGCCCCCAGGCTACCCTGTGGAACATGACACTCTGGTTCCTGGGAGTCTGCCTGGGTCCAGGTGACACTGAGTCAGAGGTGCTCAGAGCCCGAGCTCTTGCCCACCAGGGTTCTGGGGAAGCACAGTGGGCCTTTCCCACCCTGCCCTAGGGAGTTCTGTAACTTTCACTCTTGTCCCATGGTGCCAGAAAGACCTGGCAGGGCCAGGATGGAGAAAGCACCTACCATGGGCTGCCAGGACCTGGAGGTCAGTGGACTCCTTGGCCAGTGTTGGGCTGTTGGTGGCCACCACCAGGGAGATGTTCCTGTCCAGAAGCTGCTGCAGCTTCTGCAGAACAGCCTCTCCCTATGAGACCAGGCCATGAGAGGGGCCCCAGGCTGGCCCTCTGCCCTCCCCCGAGCCCTGGGCTGCCCACGGCCTAGGGTTGGGCCTGGTGTCTGGGTGACCCCTGATTGGGAGCAGAACTGCACCTAGGCCCAGCCTGAGTGCTCTGACCCCCGAAGGCCCATCCTCTCTACACCCCTGCCCAGAGCACTCCCCAGACTTGGCCCTCCAGCAATCCCCAGCACGGCACTGAGCCCTGGACCTGGGCCCAAGAGCTCTCCACAGGTGGGTGGCCCTACTTCACCAATGGGAAATGTTGGGGACAGCCTTCAGCCTCAGGGTCAGGGACTGGGGGTCAGGAAGCACCGGCTGGGAGGATGAGTCATTGACCCCGATGTCAGGCCCCGTGAGGGACCAGTAGTATGAGGCCACATGGATGCTCTCCTGGGCAGCGTCCAGCAGCTGCAGCCAGGCCTGCGCCAGTGGCTGGGCTGACGGGCTGCCTGCTGCAGATGGCAGGTCTTCAGGGATGCTTTCCACAAGGACAAGCCTAGAGAGAGCAAGAAGGGGACCAGGTGTGGCTGCAGGCGCCCCAGCCTGCCTTGACCACATACACCTTCTCTGCTGCCCAGGCCCCAGGTTGAGGCACGTAAAGGGGGTAGCTAAACTGAGTTGGGAAGGGGAGGCCTGAGCCACAGGGAGCAGTGACACTCAGGAGTGTGTCCATCCAGGATGTCTCCACCCCAACCCACAGGAGCACTTGCGTTTGTAGCCAGGGTGAATGGGGAGGTTGTGGGGCTTGGCACCCCAGTAGAAGGGTGGGCAGGGTGAAAGGGAGGCCACAGTGCAGCTGGGGCAGCAGCACTAACCCCATGGGGTGAAGGGACATCCAAGGCAAAGTCTTGGCCAGCAGTGGACAGAGTTTGCCAGCCTTGCCAGAGCCCTGGGTGGCTGCCCCTGGGGACCCTGCGCCCTGTCCCCAGCCCAGGTTGAGAACAGCAGTCCAGGCCCTCCCTGGCCCGTGCCACTCCGCATGTGCTGGTGGAGAGCAGGCGCTACCCTGCAGGCCCCCAGGGGCTCACTTACTGGCAGGAGTCCCTCTGTTGCCCAGCCTCCCCTTCCTGGGCCTCGTAGGACTCAGGGGGCACTTCTTCAGGGTGCATCTGGCACCAGGTGTGAGAAAGTGACCCTTGCCACAGGAAGTAGGCGAGAGTCATGGAGCCCAGCCCCAGCATGGCCAGCATCCCCAGCACCTGCAGGAGACACCATGTCTGCAGGGTTCTGGGATGGCCGCCATGGCCCCCCAGCACTGGAAGGGAGGCTGTCAGGCTCCCCAAGGACCTGGCTGCAGTTGCAGAAGGACTGGGTTGGTGAGGGATAGGGGAGGAACGGTTAGATGCCTGCAGCCCACTGTGTGGCACCAGGGCCAGTGGTAACTGGCTGCCCCAGCTCCCCTGGCAGAGATACAGGCAAGGTCTCCAGCAGCCCCCATGGGCTCACCTGCCCCCACCCACCCCAGGGCTGGTTTTGTTTTCTGTACTTGGGTCCAGGGGTCTAAGATTTTATGAAAAATTTGACTTGTGGCTGGGGTGCTGGCTCAGCTGTGGAGCGCTTGCCTGGCTTGCACAAGGACCCAGGTTCAAATCCCAGCACCACATACACAACTAAATGACAAAAAAACAAAAACCAGATGAAAATCTAAATAAAATTGATTCTTTCTCTCTCACAAACTCTCTTAAAATTTATTTTGACTTTAAAGTAATTATAGGGCTAGAGTGGTGGCTCAGCGGTTATGGCGCATGCCTGGCATGTGTGAGTCCATGGTTTTGAACCCCAGCACCATGTACACAACAAGGTGTCAGAGCAACAAAAGCCACATGAAAAACTAAATAAAAAATTGATTCATTCTCTCTCTCTCTCTTTTTGTCTCTCTCTCTTTAAAAAATAAAAAATTTATAAAGTAATTACAATTAGGAATTAGGCTTAAACTTGTTCCTAGACTGAGTCCCTGGTGACCCCCTCCCTTGAGACCCCTGGTCCTACCGTGCTGGTTCTGCCGTGTGGGCTGTGGGGTGGCGTGGAGCAGGGCCACTCAGGTTCCTCGGCTGCTCTCCATGATGGTATCAGCAGCTGCGCAGGGCAGGCTGGCATCACGGGCATCTCTGGTGCCACAGTGCCAGTCTTCCGCAGGGTCCCTACAGACACACACTGGGACCACCAGAAGCTGGTTACATCCTGCGGGGGGGCCAGCCCCTGGGCTCCACCCGCTCTGGGAGGCCTGCCTGCAGGTGGCAGCCTGTGTGGCCCCAAAGCTGGCATCACCCCCGCCTTTCTTGAGGCCATGTGTGGAGCCCTGCTGCATCAGGGCCCCCGCGCTGGGTGTCTGGGCCTCTGAATCTCAGTTCCTTATTGCAGCCACTGCTGAAACTGAGTCTGAAAGCACTCTTTCTGCTTTTGCTCCTCCGTCACTCCTGGCTGGCCATAAACAGTCACTCCCCTTCCAGGGCTGCCCTGTCCTGGCCCCTCAGGTCAGTGGCAGCTGGCTGGGGAGAGAGACCCAGGCTGGGAGGGCACAGACGGCCAGAAGCCTCCAGCAAACAGGTGCAGGCAGAGTCCGGACCCTGCTTGCTGTCCAGGGCAGGGCCCTCCCCTAGCAGTGTGGACTCTGCAGTCATCTGGGATGACTTGCCTGTGCCCATAAAGTGGTCATCTGTGAGGAGCTGGGAGCTCAGCCAGCCCCCACCCCCAGCTGCCCTGCTGTCCTGAGGGCACCATGGTGCAAGCACCATTCCTGGGATGTAGCAATGGGTCACCTTGGCCTTCCAGCCCCTGACTGAGGCATCCGCAGTCAGCAGCAGGTCTTGCTCCCTGGCTGTGATGTGGGGACTCTGAGGTGTGGGACAGAGGGGCCCCCCAGGCTTCTTGCTGCTGTCCTTCCACAGGTTAGGCTGCAGAGCACTCAGCCTGCTTCAGCGTGGGAGGTGCATGGGGCCTGGGGCTCTGTGTGCACCGGACTCAGGCAAAGTTACAAAGGCCCCATATCCCTCTGGCTGGGGGTCCCTGGGGAGGGGATGAGGGTGCTCAAGCTCAGGGTGCCTACCAGCCCCCTTTGCCAGGGCCCTGGAAGCCCAGCTTCAGGCTTCACGTCCTTGGGTGACTTCCAGGAGAGGTGGCCAGTGTGAGATTCTGAGCTGTGGCACTGGGAACCCTCAGAGGGTTGCTCCCCACCCTCTCTTGCTCCTCCTGGGAAAGGGCTGTTGCCCTAAGGTGCCCAGACAGAAAGGCCAGAGCATAGCAGCCCCTGTCTGGGACCTGCATCCTGGAGGCCCCTCAGGGCCCACAGACCCTCTGGCCTAGCTGTGGGACTGTACTCGTGCTAGGGGAGGCGGCCTCCCAGGTGCCTCTAGGCAGCTGTAGATCTGTCCATTCACAGGGGCCCTGGGGACCCTGTGTGTCCTGGGATGGGACTGGCTATCTGGTGCAGGTATCTTAGGCCTGGAGTGGGCTGGGGGCTGGGGTTCTGAGCCTCCCTGGCTCCATGATGGGCAGCTACAGGACCCTGGAGGGATTAGAGGCCACAGCCAAGGTGTGGCAATATGCCCTGTAGGGTGTGGGGCCTGACTGCCAACCCCAGGCTGCGGCAGAGAGCCTGGCTTCAACCTGTCAACAGATGCCCCGGTTGTTCGGCTCTGTTGACAGTGACAGGGCCAGCTGGGGACTTTGGGAACTCCTGGTCCCAGGGTTGCTGGGAGGATGGAGCCATGAGAGGTGGACAGCAGCTCTCCCAGGGCCTTTGGTCTGGCTCTGCCCCCCAGCTCTGCCCTGGCACTTACCTCTGGAGGCCCTGCCTTGGCATCCATCCTGGCTCCAGCTGCAGACTGCAGGCCTTTGGCTCAGGGTGGGCCACCTGCCTCCTCACCAGCTTCCCCTTTCGCCCACTTCCTCTTTGTTCTGATTGCCCCACCCCCACCTGAGAACTAGAGGTGGCTGGGAACTTCCACCCCCAGAGAAAACCACCCTCCCCAGTGCCTAAAGGGTACTCAGAGTATCAGAGTTCAGCTTAACTGTGGACCACCCAGACCCAAGCAACAGGGTTTTAAGCAATACCACCTATACCGACCACATCCAAGAGCTGGTGGTCTAAAGGCTGCATTGGCTCCAAGACGTTGGGAGCTGGGTCCTGTGAGCGCTCAGTCCCTAATTCCCAGGACCCCTAGCTTCACAGTCTCACAACAGCTGCTGAAGCTCATTCATTGTCCCCATGTTCCTAGCAGAGAATAAGGGACATCCCAGGAGGCTTCCCGGAGCTCCCATAGGTCACTGTCTTTGAATTTGGTCACAAGCCTGCATCTAGCTGCACAGGAAACTGAGAGGTGGAAGAAGCAGGGACCTCTGCTGAAGAACACAGGTGAATGGCGCTCTGGCCTGGCTGGGGGTTTGCAGTGGGGCTGCCTCACCCATCACTGCTCTGACCTGGGTCCCCGATTATGGTCCCTCTGGTCCTTCAGACAGGGCTTGGGGTCCCTTCCAACACCCTGCTTGGCAGGCAGCAGGCTTCAGTCCAGGGTGCTGACCTCAGTGTGTCCACAGGGAAGGACATCAAGCTCACAGAGTCCCCAGGAAGGGCCATCCAGGTGGGCCAGAAGTGAATGGGGGAAGAACATTCGTCCCTTCACTTCCTGCATGACTGTGCCCAACGAGGCCTTGGCGTCAGCTCTCTCCAGGCAACTGTGAGGCCTCTGGTTTCTGGCCAGGTCCTTGGATGTCTGAATGCTGCTGTGTCCCAGGCACCCACCTGTGGATGGGATCCTTTGGGGCTCTAGGTAAGGTGGGCCCCATGGTATCAGAGGGGAAGGGAGCCGCTTCCCCCAGGACCCAGACTAAGAGGAACCTCATACAGCTTTTCTCCCCCTGCCTGCACAGCTCTGCAATGGGAAGTCCTGGTGGACAGGGCAGTTGGAAACTTCCTGGGGCTCCTTAGGGTGCTCAGAGGGCCAGGTGGTGGTGGCCCAGGAATTCCCTGCCACACTCAGCCACAGGCCCAGTTTGTCCTCAAGCCAAGAGAGCTACCTATCCCCAACCCCCAACTCCTCAGGCCAGGCCTGGGCACAGGCATGGTGGCCCTCCTTGACATAGATCAGGCTTGAGGTATTTGGGCCAGGCACCTTGGGCCCTAGAGGGCTGGTGGGCTTGGGCATGCCTACTAGCCCCCCAGACTCTCCCTGTGAGAAGCTGAGGCTAGAGGAGCCCCAGTACAGACTCTGAGTGGTGCTGGACGGGAAGAGTAGCCAGGACCTGTGTGACATGCTCCTCCCGGCCCCCTTCCCTGATGGCAGGCCTTACCCGGGCTCCAGGCTCTGGTGGCCTAGGGTGCAAGGAGGACCTTGGAGGTTCCTCGTAAAGCATTTCCCCTTCCCTTTCCTTTCTATTCCAGAAACTGTCTTTCCTGTGGAAGATGCGTCATTGGAGGGCGGGAGCACGCTGCGTCTGCAACCCTCTCAGTGGGAGGCTGCGTAGCCCCAACCAGACCCCTTCCTTACATCCCTTCCTGACACTTCACTGCACAGGATCTACCCAGGATGGGAAATGTTGGGGACAATGACACACCCTGGGCTTCGACATCTGTTCTGCATGTCACAGGACAAGGTGGCCCGGAGCAAGCTCCCCCCAGGGGGGCCCTTCTGCACCCAGCCTGGGAATGCCTGTCCTTCAGCTAGCAGGTGTCACCCAGGCCCTCCGAGCAGGGCGCAGTATGAACGTCACAGTACACACAGAAGTCACGAGACCGCTCCTTGCTGCCCTCCATCGCACCAACTTTGTGTCAGGTCACTCCATCCCTGCAGACTGCTACTGGCAATGTGAGCAGGGGACTTGGTGTGCAGTGACAAAGGCAGTCACAAAGACAAAATTAAGTCATACACAAGAGAAAACAATGAGGTCCAGAGGTTTGGTGGCTGGGACGCTGAAGGAGTATTTCCACACCACTGTCTCAAGAGCTGCACATCCGGTCTCACCACCCTCTCGGCCAGTGCCATGCCCTGTGTGCCTCAGCACGTGCCCCTATGCTGCAGGACTGGCAGCTTAGTAGCTTCATTCACTCAGAACACCAGGAATGCCCGAGCCACCGGTTGTGCTGCCAGGTCGTCCCCAGGCTGTCCCCAGAGGAGCAGAACTCCACAGCCCTTTGCAGTGTCCCAAAGCTCTGTGGCGTGGGTGTCTGTCTTCACTCTGCGTGGTTGCTGTGGGTCTGTCTGCACTTCCTTTCTCTACTTTTCCTTTTTTTAAAGCTTCCTTCTTGGCTACTGTGGAGATCACTGAATCTTCTTTTTCATCCCATATCCCCAGTGGCTTGGAAATTATGTACTTCTCCATCAAAAGCAGTTATTTTATGCACACAAGATAATACATGAGATGTGCGTGGCAGCAATGATGTGAACTATAAAGCAAGCACCTTCACCTAGCACCTTCCCCTCACAGCCCACAGGACGGGGCCCTGCCAGCGTTCATCTGCACTTTAATTTAGGACTTTCTCACCCAGAGGCTGGGCTGCTGGTCCTGGGTCCCGCGGGCCTTTGGGAAGGAGCATGGTGAAGATCAGAGTCATTAGGTTGTGTTCCAAGGTTGGAGTGGTTCTTAAGTTGGCAGAGTGCAGTCACTGGGTGTGGATGTGGGGTTTCCTTCCAGGAGGAGCCGGCTGATGGGAGTCTCACTACTGGCCCTGGGCAGGTGTGGCAGCCTTAGGAAACACGGCTCTCGGGCAGCGCCCGGGGCTCTGGTGTCGCTCTCCGGTTGGATGGTTGTCTCTGTGATGGTTTCAGCTCGGGTTTCTCTGAGGACTTGTGGTGTTGCGTGTCTTCTTGTGGTCAGGTGAACACCTGGATGCTTGTTGAAGTCCTGTGCCTGTTTACTAGGCTGGCTTCTTCCTCTGGCTGGAAGCAGTTATGTACTTTGGGTACCAATTACTTGCTGCAGCCAAGTACAATCAATGTCTTTCCTTTTCACTTCCTTCAGGGTGACTCGGGAGGAGTGGAAGCTCTTGGTTTAAGGAAGTTGAATTTATCTTTCAGCGTCTTAATTTATTTTAAAGTTTCCTTTATGACTTATGCTTTTTGTATCCTATTAAGAAACCATGTCCCTCTCGAGCCATGAAGGCTTTGTTCTGTGTCACCTTCCAGATGACTGGTTGCTGCAGCCTTCACTTGATTGGGAACAGGCTGTCACTCTTACTCCCATCCCTTTGTTGCCATAAACCATTTTCTGCTTCTTTGCGGTTCTCTCTTGTTCAGCCACTTGCCTGATACATCTGAGCGATCACCCTGGGTATTTTTCTTGACAGTTGTGGAATTATTGGGATCCATGAGTTTGTACTTCCCACACTTGGGGCATCTTGTGCCATTGCTTCTTTGAATATTTTTTCTGTCCTGCCCCTTTTTCCTGGGACTCCAGCTACATGTATGTTGGACTGCTTGATGATGTCTCACCAATCAGGGATGATCTCTTTCTTTTTCTCTTTTGTCTGTGATTCATTTTAGATACTTTCTATCACCGCTCTTCGATATGCAAAAAGACTGAAGGAGAGGTTTCTCCTGCAGCGTCTCAGCTGGGAAGAGCATGTGATGTATTTTTCACGTGGGTGCTTTCTTGCCTCTGGATGCCATCCCTCTCTTTGCACGCCTGGTCACTTTTGACTGGATGCTGCGTTGGGAGTTGGGTTTCGTTGTGTTCCTTGAACGGAAGTTGGACTTTGTTTTGGTAAAGACACTGCACTTTTGAGACTTGCTCTTGATCGTTCTGGGGTACAGGGCAGGGCAGCAGGCTGGCTCAGTCCTACCCATATGGACATGTCCTGCCAAGAGGTCTCTCTCCTCTGGCTAGTGGGAGTACAAGCGCTCCTGGGCCTGTGTCAGTTTCAGGACGTGCTTGGTGGCCATTCCCTGGCCTTGTGTGGTTTGTTCTCGTGTGTGTGCAGGTCGTGGCCTCTCTGGCGTTGGCTCTGTGCCGTGCCCTCCTGCCTGCTGTTTTGCCCTGTGATTCTGGCTGCTTGGGTCTCCCCGAGTGCAACCCAGCAAACTTGCCAACCTGTCTGAAGGACCCCTCCCTGTGTCAGGCCTACAACTGTGACCAGTCGGCAAGGTGGCTCCCCTGATCTGTCACAGTCCTGTGCTGCCCATTGGCCAATGTCTGGATATTTCCCACAGGTGAGGGAGTGAAGCCATCCTGCGATCCCTGGTACATCCCTGGGGCCAGAAGTAGAAACTGCCGCGTTCTGATTTTAGTTCTCAGGCATAATAACTACTAACAGCCTTCTGGTTAAAATTTATTATCATTTATTTGATTTAATTTTGAGGTGCTGGGATGGACCTTGCTAGGAAAAGTGCTCTACCACGGAGCTATACCCACAGCTCTCAAATTATTTTTTGAGCAGAATTAAAGTTTACTCATATTTTGGGGCATAATTTGAAAATTAGACCATTATTTCTAGGAACACGTTTTTCTGACAATTTTCTCTGAGAAAGAAAGTCATTAGTTTTTGCATGGAAAAAAATGTGGGGGGCTGGAGTTGTGGCTTGGAGGTTAAGGTGCTTGCCCGACATGCGCAAGAATATGGGCTCAAACCCCAGCACCCATGTACACAACTAAGTGTTCAGAGCAATGAAAGCCATGTGAAAAACTCAATAAAAATTGATTCTGTCTCTCTCTCACCGTCCTTCTCTCTTTAAAAAAAAATGTGGGTCTCATTCTTTCTGGTGATCAAGACTGCTTGTGCACAACAAAACCAGTGTTAAATGAGCTTTTACTCGTTTCTGCAAATGAACTAAGATGCAAAACAGGCTCAGAGCCACTGATCCACCATCTCTGTCCCTACTGGGGTCTTGCCCCCAGCCTCCAGTCCATAGCCATCTCACCAAGTGCATCCCTAGCCCCTGGCATGAGCTAATCTCACTGGTCTGCTGTCCTGCCTCTGGGCCAGGTGACCCAGAAAGCTGAGTGTCCGCAGCCCCATCAGGCAGTGGGGCTGTTCCTCAGCCAGTGTGGACTGGCTGCCAATGGAGACCTTCAGGAGAGTGTGGTACCCTGCAGGTGCCAGTGGAGGGGTGGGCTGGTGAGGGGCAGCACAAGCACTGTTCCTAAGAACCTGACCATTGTCTCTGCCACGCACCAGGCTCCTAAGCTGCATCCTTGCAGATGCCCAGCCTACAGACACCTGCACCTCGGGGACTCCCCGGAGCCAAGTGGTGGGCACAGTGACATCCTCAGGCTTGAAGACCCAGGGCTGCAGGCATCAGGGTGTTGAGGACTCCTGGCACAGGGCCATGACACTTTCTGCCCATCTTATGCCATTCAGGCATACTTTAAAGGGTGGTTTTGAATGCCCTCATGGTTGGCTGTGATGAAATCTTTTTTAGGAACAAACATTTGCTTGGCTTTCTTGCCTCTGCTGCCACCTGGTGGCACCGCCTCCTTGATCTTGGGGTCTAAAGAATATTTGAAACCAGGAAGAAACTAGTTAGGGTTCAGCGGTTGGAGAGTTTGCCTGGCATGCATGAGCACCTGGGTTCAAACCCCAGCGCCACATACTCAGCTAAGTGTCAGAGAAACAAAGGTCAGATGGAAAAATAAATAAAATTGATTCTCTCTCCCTCTGTCTTTAATAAAAATAAAATAAAAAAAGAAAAGAAACTGCTTGGACCCCAGGCAGCGCCCACCCCAACAACATGGATGGAGGAGCAGACCAAGGCAGCAGACACGGTGTTCTGCCACGTGACACAGAAGGATTTATTAGAACAAACTCCATGACAAGTCATACAAAACAGCCATTTTCTGAAAGACATCCACAAGACCACCTGAGAGCAATGTACAAAGTCACCTCCGAGAAGCCAGGCAAGTAGGTACTAATCCCAGGTCGAAGGCTGGAGGGGGAACAAAGGAATGCGACGCGGGGCAGGGACACCCATTTGTGCATAAAAAGAATCATACAGCGGTGACAGGGTGGGAGGCGTGGACGAGTCTTGAACAAAGGTGAAGGGCCACTGCTTGTTCAGGAACAGGCTGTGGGTGACCATGAGAGGCATGCAAGGGTGGGCGGCACCTGGCGGGCCAGACTAGCACCTCCTCCAAATGGACAGCAGGCTCCTGGGGGTGGGGGCCAGGCGGGACCCCGCCCTACACACACACACACTCACACGTAAACATCAGGTGGGCTGGGGCACGGAGGCATGCAGGACCCTGCGCTGGACTCCACACCAGCTATCTGTAAACAGAGAGCCCACACTGCTCTGCAGGGCTCCCGCTGTGCAGCCACCTCCCCACAGCAGTGGGATCCTGTCCAGGCCCGACACCTGCAGATGCCAGCCGCAGTGCAGGGCACACCCACACCAGTCTGGTGGAGGTGGGATGCCCCCACCCAGCACAGCCAATGGGCTCTTTGGCTTGGTGGCTCCAGAAACAGCTGCCGCCTCAGCAGAGCCACAGTCCGCTCACCTGGCATGCTCCCAGCTGAAAGGGTCCTGAGAAAGCACAACCGGTCCTGGGGGCCAATCCCTGCTCCCCACCCCAGGAGCAGGCCACAGGAGCCTGTTACAGATAACCTGCTTAATGCCACAGCATCTGGGAGGATGGGGGAAGGCCAGAGAGGCAGGTCACATCGTCTAGACTGCCAAACTGGAGCTTCCAGAAACCTGTTTTCCACCCACTTTGGTCTCGTGCTCACCTCCACCAAGGGGCCACTTGCCCATCTGTCCACACCCATGCCCTCCAGAAGCCCCGAGTCCCTGGCTGGGATGAAGCTGCCTCTCCTTGGAGGGCAATGTAGGCATGCCTGCACTGGCTCTAAATGGACGCTGTCTACCTGGGTGTATTTGTGCACCCTGGTCAGCTTGTGCCAGCCTCAGCCCATGCTCAGGAGGGTTTCTCTGGGTAGCCCCAAGCTCAGTGAGTTTGGCAGTTGTGTTGGCACCAGAGGCTTGGAGCTGTGGGCTTCCTGCCCCATACATCTCCACAGGCCACTCACCTGCCCAGGCTGTGGGACTGGGGCAGGTGGAGCTGTCAGTACTCTCCTTCCCGGACAGGGCAGAACATGCCTGAGCCCTCCCTAGCTCCAGGTTTGGCACTGAATGGCCCCCTGGCCTTGGGCCAGCACACAGGGTGGTGGCAGGTCAGTACAGGGCCTCCTGACGAGGCCAGGCATCCTCCCAGGCTGAGGATGGCATCACGGTGAGGCCTGGTGGGACGGACACCTGCAATGGCACAAACTAGTTTTTTCTTTAAAGCTAATAACAAAAATAACAGTGATGGTGCGGGTAAGTGTGGTGTATGTGTCCTGGAGGGCTTGCCCTTGGTGGTGGCTACACCAGGAACTGGGCCAGGGGGCCTGGGAGGGCAAGGGGCACTCGCTGAGGGCTGGATGAGGCTGTTGGGTGCTGGCTGGGGCTGAGGAGGGGGCCTGGGCATGTGAGGTGCCCGCCTGCAGGGTTATGGCACATGTGGGGGTTTTCAGAGAACTGCCTGAGGCTGGGCAGGTGGGATGAGAGATGGACAAGCAGGCACAGGACACATGCGCCCAGGGAGGCTGGCCCAGCCCCGCCTGGCCTGTGGCTTAGATCAGGTACCTCTCGGCATCGGGGAGGAAGGTGGGCTCTGCGAGGCTGGGGGGCCCACAGTTGGCCCTTTGTGGGAAGCTTCTCAGGGGCAGGGCTGGCAACAAAGTCTCCACCGAGGTGGGGGTGGATGGGCTCTGGGCTGCCGTCCGGCCTCTCCCCAGCGCCGGCTGGGCCAAGCTTGTGGAAGCCCTGTTTCCTGTGAGCAGGTCCAGGTTCCCACTGGGGTCCACAATGGCGTTGATGACTGCAGGTAGGGGTCAAGAAGAGTCAGGCCAGTAGTAGGTCTCACCTGGCTGGCACCCACCAGGGCTGGGCAGCAGCCCTCACCTGCCCCAGGTCCAGATCACACCTACCTTCCAGCTGCTTCTGCACTCGCCGCAGTTCCTTCAGGATGGAGCTGATTTCCTGGAGAAGCAGAGGAGGCTGGTGGAGCAGGAACACCAGGGCTGTACCCCTTCCCCAGCAGCTGGGGACAGGAGGCAGGTGGAGCAAGGCTATGCAGGTCCACACCTCTTCCCCAGTAGCTGGGGGCTGGAGGCAGGTGGAGCAGGACCACCAGGGGCCATGCCCCTTCCCCAGCAGCTGGGGCTGGAGGCAGGTGGAGCAGGACCACCAGGGGCCACGTCCCTTCCCCAGCAGCTGGGGCTGGAGGCAGGTGGAGCAGGACCACCAGGGGCCACGTCCCTTCCCCAGCAGCTGGGGCTGGAGGCTGATCACAGGCCAGTGGCTCACCTTGTTAGACGTTTTCAAGATGGGCACCTCATTCTCAGCGTTGATCCTGGCTTCCAGGTCCTCCCACGCTCGGCCTGTGTTCTGGAACAGGATCCTGCCAGGCAGGACAGAAACAGGGTGAAGATGCAGGTTACGGGTGTGATGCCCTCACAGACCTCTTCAGTCATGGTGACACTCATGACACCCCTTCCTGGGCCCAAGGGGAAATGGAGGTCCAGAGCAGAAGCAGGACCAGGGCTGGCTAGCACTATGGTCCCCTTCCTTTCATATGACACTGAGGATGGGATGGGCCTGGGACAAGGGCTGGCGGAGGCAAGTGCATACACGCCACAGAATGGTTTCATGCGAGTGGGTGAGCCACGTGCACCCAGCAGTCCCAGCCCAGGGCCACGTTAGCTTCTGCCCAAGGTCACCACTCACTTCATCTTCTCAGCAAGATGCTCTGTGTTCTCACGGATGGCATGTGACAGCTGGGACACGGGGTTCAGCATCAGGTTATCGAAGATCACCTAGGAGAACCTGGGCATTAGCATGGCCCAGCAGTCCCCAGGAGGCCCCGCTCCCTCCTTGAACCCTAGATTCTAGCCTAGACCCCACACTTAGGCTGGCAGTGTGGAAGGAGGGGAGTCCAGACCTCCTCACGGTTCCGAGGTCTCGCCTTGTTGGCCAGGGCGTCCTCCCGGCTGTTCATGTTCTGGTCAAAGTCTCGAGAGTTTAGGGAGCCAGGTGGCACCTTCTGGAAGTTGAGGCTGGCCTCTGGGATGCGCTGCACCAGCTGCAGAGGGCATGGCAGGGCCATGTTGGCTTCCTTGGTGGAGGGCAACCTCCGGGGGGTGGAAAGAATGCCCTCTGCTGCTCCGGAGAGCTGGAGCGGACTCCATCGGCTCAGAGCTCACCCCCCCCCCCACATGCCCATTCCCTAGGATGGAGGCAGCTGGGCTTACAGGTATGTTTGCCTCTGCAGACCACAGCCCTTGGGGAGGGGGCTGCAGAGAGTTAGCCCAGAGGGACTTGCTCAGCTCTGTGCTCAGGATGTACGGGGCTGGGGAGGGATCATGCTGCCCCTGTCCTCTGCTCTGGTAGATAGAAACTCTCCCTGGCACGCGCACCCAGGAAGCCAAGGCTCACCTCCTCGCGGGCAGAGATGGTTGAGGCAGGGGTGCTGGGCACGTTCCCAAGGGAAGGGCTGCGGGTGGGCACTGCAGAGCCCAGTGAGTCACCATCCCCAGCCACGTCATGGATCTCCTGGGCCAGAATAGCCACATCCTTCACCAGAGTCTGGCTTAGCCTGCAGCCGGCAGGAAAGGCAGCAGGTCTATAGGGGTCCTTTCATGAGAGCCCAGAATGGAAAAGGTGTCGCAGCAGGAGCCCCAGGCACCAGGTGGAACTCTGCCCCACAGAAGCAAGGGCCTGGATATGCAGCCCCCCCCCTTTTGCTCCAAGGCATGTCCAGCTAGCCAAGGGCAGCACTGGAAGGGATTACAGCCCCATGAGGAGGAATGGGATGGGGTCCAGCAAGAGGAGGGCAGGTGTCTCCAAACTCCTGGGCAGGACTCACCTCCTCCACCTCCCACACACCAGGACTGATGGCTCAACCATAGAATGTGGGGGCCACAGGTGTCCAGCCTTTGCAGACAGGAAAATTGAGGTGGGGGGGGCGACTGAGGTCATGGCAACCAGGACTTGGGGCTCCTGATTCCCTAGACAGCACTGGGCAGAGGATGGGGAGGCAGATCCAGAGAGGCCACAGAGCCTTCCCACAGGCAAAGGCCACAGAGCCAAGCTTCAGCCCAGCAAGCTGAGGGGCACACCCCGGCCCCATGGCAAGGGCAACAAGCAGGTCCCAGCAGCCACCAAGCAGTTAGAAGGGGACAGAGACCAGCAGGGGATGGGAGCTACTCCATGCCCCTACCACCCATGAGCCCTTGGTTGGGTCCACACCCTAGCCCTGGGGCCCATGAGGACCAGGTCTCTGTCCCTAGCTGTCACAGAGTCTCCAGCAGCACCAGTGGGCAGTCTGATCATCCCCTATGCTGCCCCTGGACCCCACCCCATGTGATGAGAATGCTGAGGCTGTCCCTGTAACACAAGATCAGGTGCCTTGTGTCGGGGCCTGTCCTCACCCCTCAGCCCTCCCTGTGCTGCCACTCAGGGGCTCCTCTCTGCCCAGGGGGTACACTTGAGCTAGGGGACCCTCAGGATCCTCCCTGCCCACTGCCCTCTTCAGTCCTGCTGAGGATGGAGAGCCTCTGCCCCTTCACTTCTCACCCTGGTGTGGTGTGGTGCCACCATCCAGAGCCCACATCTATCTTCTGGGTGGCCTCACAGCCCCCTGTTCCCCACTCTGCTCATGTGGCATCACCTGGCCACAAGTGAGAGCTGTGCTCCCAGCCCTCCTCTCTGCCAGCCCCCCACGTGATCCCACTCCATAACAGCCTCAGTTGTCCTCACCTTCACATGGGTGGCTCCTCCAAGGGCCACCTGCCTCTGATCACCTAGGTGCCCCAGGGTCTCTCAATCTGAGCCTTCCCAGCAGAAATGCATGTTGTCCCCCCAGGTCCCGCGACATCACCTGTCCCTCCATGAGCCTTCGAGGGTCCTGCCTTTCTGGTACTATCCACCAGTCAGCAAGGGATGACTCAGTCTCATGTCCCTGCATCCTCCAACTGGCCTAGGAATGGACGGCTGCTGAATGACTATGAGGAAGTTCATTTCTAGTAGAAATGCTGGGTGAGTCCTCCTTGTACCTGAGGTCTCCGATACTCAGGGGCCGATGTCCACTCATCTACCTATTTGCCCATCCATGTGCCCAGGTATTCTCCAAGCCTACCTGGGACCAGGGTGCTCTGGGGCACTTACCTGGCGATCTCTGCGATCTCCGCTGTCTGCACAATGAAACCATAGGGGTCGGGCTCCTCCTCATCTTCATCTGTGTCCCGGGGACCAGGGGCCCGGGAGTGTGCGCGGCCAGAGCTGCTGGCCCTCGGGGTCTGAGTGGCTGTTGAGGCATGGGAGCGTGTGTGTTTGGGGGAGCCATGGTGGGAGCCGTATTCCTCCTCGGAGGTGGACGTGTAATCCGAGCCCTGCTGCCGGCGGCGCGTGCCTTGGGTGAGTGGATTGGTTTCAGAAGCAAGGACAGCACAGAGCAGAGAGCAGCACCCCATGCAGCCCCCAGGGCCTCTGGGCAAGGTCCCCACACTGGAGCACGGGCTGCTGCAGCTGGCGCCCATACCCAGAAGCTCTTCAGTGCAAGCATCAGCAGGTACTTAGCTGTGGAGGCCACAAGGCTACCACCAGCCCAGAGGACACGCAGGCTGAGTGGCCAGGTACGCCCAGGTCCATTGCAGTGACCGAGCTACACCTGATGAGGTAAGAACCAGCCCTGGGCAGCAGGGAAAGGTGCTGATTGGACATGGAAGATGGGGATTAGCCTTGGGCAGGGTCCTGGACTCCTTCCCCAGCCCTGCTCTGCACCCCGGAAGCAGCTTCAAACAGCAAAGGTGCTGTGGGTGAGCAGGGCCAGTGGGGCCTGCTCGAGAGCAGTGGAGTGCAGGGGGCAACAGGTGCTGCCAAACAGAGGTTCTCATCCATCGCCATAGTGTCCTGCTGGTGGACCCCGCAGCAGGGAGGGGTCAGGGGAAAATGCTGGTGTATGGCCAGGAGCGGCTAAGGCAAGGGGCAGGGCTGAGCTCCTGGGCCTCCAACCCATGCATTTGGGGCAGAGCACAGCTCCCTTGGCAGGTCTGGGAAGGGCAGGCTGTGCGGGTGAGGGCATCCACCACACAGGTGGAGTGCAGACTCCAGTCCCCATAGCAACCCGTCCCTCCTAGCTGCACAGTTGGCCTCAGGGTTCAGGTGCATCTCTGCTCATAGGGGTCTGACACAGCCCTCCCTGGCTGAGGGGTCTCTGGGCTCAGAAAGGGCTCCCACCTGATTGGCAGAGACACTCAGCATCCTTCCTTGTACTTCACAACCATAACAACATGGGTGGGGGCGGAACCATGGGTGAGCCCTCCCCAGGTTGCCAGGCCCTGAGGCAGGGGGCTCAGGAATCATCCGAGGACCCAGCTGGAGTACAAGGAGAGTGGCAGGGCCAGACCCTGGGCCCCTCCCCCAGCGAAGGTGATGATCATCTGCCCACACAGGGGACTGCAGGCGCACTTGGCCTGTGCACATGTGTGTGCGAGTCTACACCAGTTACCCAGTTCTGGGAACAGGGGCGTCTCTGGCACTCAGCTATTGTGCAGAAGGCCACTTGGACCTGCTGGTGGCCATCCCTGTTCCCAGACCACCTCCTCCCGCCAGCCCATCACCCCACACTCACTGGAAGAGTATCTGGCGCTGCCTGGGCGGGCCCTGCTGAAGGGCTGGCGGGAGCCCACCGCATTGGTGGTGGTAGCAGTGGCGGCCTTCCTGGCGGCAGCGCGGGCTTCAGCCATGGTGGGCTTGCGGCCGGCAGAGTATAGCTCCACACTGCGGCCAGAGAAGCCAGAGCGAGCTGGGGCTGCCTCAGAGTCACTGGGCCCAGTGAAGGAGCCTGCCCGCTTCCGGGGCATGGCCAGGATGTCCAAGCGTGACAGCTTCTTTGCCTGTTCAGGAGCTGGCCGGCCTGCTGGCTCAGTGTTGGCCAGGGGTCCCCGTTCGCTGTCCATAACCTCCGTGTCCGAGGTGTCCCCCAGTCGGGCCCGTCTCAGGCGGGAGGCCCGAGTGGGCCGGGGTGTGGACAGGCTATTGGAGCGGGTCAGTGCCTGCTGTACCTTCTGGGCACTGGTGGAGCCACGGCTCTGCTCCTCACGGGCAGCAGGTGATGGCGGGGTGGCTGCTGGTTTCCGCCGGGGCCCTGGCCGACCTGCCCCAGTGGGCTCAGGGGTCTCCTGGCTGGAAGTGGTCAAGTCTGAGCTGGGTGGGCGGGTGAGGCCAGAGCCCCGCTCGTCATCGGGCCAGTCGAGGGAGCCTCGGGCCGCTTGGCCACGCCGTACAGCCAGGCGCCGTGGTGGCTCCCCACAGCCCAGGTCTGCGGGGCCTGGTGGGTGGGGCTGCTTCTCTGACAGCTGCTCCCGGGTGCTGCTCAGGGTGGCACTCCCAGGATCTGGCTCTGCTGGTGGGGAAGGCAGTTTTTCCTGTCGCCCTCGGGGCTGAGGGGTGGTTGGGCTAGGTCCATTCTTGCCACTGAGCAGGCTGACAGTGCTGGCTGTGTCCACATCTGAGTCCCCAGACAGGGAGTCTTCTGGTGGCCTGGGGGTGCTGCCCCCTTCACCCTCTTCGTCTGTGGGCTTGGAGAGCAGTCGAGCCTCCAACGCTGCCAGAGCTGTCTCAGTCTCCTTCAAGATCAGGTGAGTGTCCTGTGAGTGGAAGTCCAAGCGCGAGGCCCGGGCTGCAGCCAGGTCCTCCAGAAGTGGGTGGCTGGGTATGTGCGGGAGCTTGCTGGGTGCTGGGGAGCTGCTGGCCGGCTCCTTGGTGAAACTCTCTTGCCGCACAAAGGCCACGGTCTCCTTGGGTGGGGGTAGGCAGGGGTTGTTGGGCTCTGGGGACCGCCCAGCACGCAGCTGGATGACCATCCTCCCACTGGTACTGACATAAAGGCTGTCGCTTGCTTGGGGGCTGGTCTGGGCTGCCCGTCCGGGACCCTCCACCTCCCCAGGAGCCACAAACGGTTTCCTGGGGAAGGTGGCCTCCCTGTTCTGGTCTCCGATGAAGAAAGATGTGGGGGCCTGCTCCCCAGGGGTCCTTGGCGAGCGCCGCCCCCTGGCCCAGGCTGGTCCCTCCTGAGGACTGCCACGTCTCTGTTGCTGCTCCATGCCTGGCTCAGGGCCCCGGCCCCCATCTGACCCACTGGCGTCACTGAGGCTGTCAGGGTCCAGGTCCTCCTGGCCCATGGGGCAGCTGGCCTGCTCACTGCCCAGTTCCGGTGGCCCAGACCCACTCCTTCTGGCAGCCTCATGGCCTGCAGGGCTGGCGGCCCTGTCACCAGGCAGCCGAGGGAGTAGTCGCCGTGTGCGTATAGGCAGAGGCCCCTCGGCCTCGCCAGTTCTGTGCCCGGGGCCATCTTCTGCAAAGCACAAGGCACCCAGTTAGTAGATACAGGTCTGCAGCCTGCAAGCATGTGGGCTCTGACCCTCCTCCAGGCCCAGATGAGGCAAGCTAGGAATGTGGTCAGTGGCCTGAGGCTGGCCTGGCCTGGATTTTACCCGCTGTGGCATCCCTAGAGTCACGTACCTGCAAAGCCTGGGTCTGAGTAGCTGTCGGCCAGGCTGGCCCAGCGGGACACCCACTTCTGACCCCCAGGGGAGCCTGGAACCGGGAGGCCCTGCAGAGAGAAGGGCTGGGGTCTATGTCCACAATAGGAGCAGCACACACCTGGCAGGGAGGCCAGGGGCCAGGCGAGTGTCCACTTGTGCCACCTACACCTGCCACATGCCTATCCTCATGCTCAAACAGCAAGGTGATCCCAACATACACACCATAGCCACCCCGAGGTCTGAGTGAACCCAGGGTGACCACCTACTAGCCAAGCCCTGCCCGAGAGGCTGAGTCAGTGACTCAGCAGCTGTGGCTCTGCCTGACCCTTGGCTCCATCAGCCCTGCCAGAGTAGCACATGCCCTGGCCTGCTGGCTCAGCGTTGGCCAGGGGTCCCCGTTCACTGTCCATAACCTCTGTGTCCGAGGTGTCTCCCAGTCGGGCCCGTCTCAGGCGGGAGGCCCAAGTGGGCCGAGGTGTGGACAGGCTATTGGAGCGGGTCAGTGCCTGCTGTACCTTCTGGGCACTGGTGGAGCCACGGCTGAGGCCAACTCAGCTTGGCCTCAACACCTGGCCCTGAGCCCACTGGTCAGGTAAGACTGCCCCTTGGGAAGGCCCAGCCTGGCCCCATGGGAGGCCTGTGGAACTTGGGCCCCAGCCCTCCACGGTGGCTGTGTGGGTTTCTACCTGTTGCTCTGCCTGGGGTGCCACGCCTAGCGTCCGGGAAGCAAACTCCTGCAGCAAGGCCACGCGCTGGGCCACACCCTCACTGGACTCATCTCTGTCCCCTTTGATGACTGGGCGGAAGGTAGCCACTGACACTCTGGAGAGCTCAGGAGACTCAAACACCCCAAAAACCTGCAAGGAGGAGACAGCACAGACAGTCAGAGGTGCCAGGCTCTCACCCCGACTCTTACTTAGACATGGCTGGGACATAGCCTGGCTGTCCAGCTGAAGAGCCAGCCAGCTCCAACCAGATAGGAGGCAGGGCCAGAGGCAGCTCAGCTCGCAAGGCCTCCTCTGGCCCCTCCACCCAGAGGGAGGACACAGGAACCAAGGGGCTGGAGCAGACCAATATGAGCCCTCCCACCCCCGTGTCCCCTGTAGGCCCTACCCTAGCCACCTGCCGCACCTGGTCAATCATCTTGCGGGCCTCCTCCACCTCCCTGTCCTGGGCCTCAGTCTCGATGGTGTAGGTGCCTGCATCACTGAGGCTATCATCCTCCTCCTGTCTTCGAGCTTTAGTGAGCTGGGGGTCTGCAGGAGGTGGTGGGGGTGTTGGGGGGCCCACGGGGCTGGCTCCACGGGGTGTCAGGGGGGCTGGCAGCACTGGGGGGGCCTTCTCCGGGCCAGGCCTGGTGGCTGGGGAGCTCTCCCGCAGACACTGGGCCATGAAGTCCTGTGCCAGGCGGGAGCGGCGCCCCACACTGCCAAAGGGGCGGGCAGGGGCCCGGGTGGTGGGCGAGGCACTGCCCAGCCGCTCCTCTGTCTTGTCCCGTTTGAGGGAGCTGGCCCTCTGTGGTCCCGAGCTGCTGCCTGCTGTGCGTGCTGGAGCACTCGGGCGCTCTCTGTCAGTGGTCCCAGGGCCACGGCGCTTGTCCATCCTGGGCTCCCCGGGTGGGGTGTGTGTAAAGGACTGAGAGCGCTTCTTGCGGGGCGTGTCCTCGTCGAAGAACTCAATCACAAAGGCCTGCTGGTTATGCAGCAGCTCCTGGGGATCCCGCTTGATCTGCCTCTGCAGCCGTACCTGCTCCCCAGCAGCCTCAGGGGTGGCCCCAGTGGCCGCCTTGCCCAGGGGGTCCTCTGAGTCGCTCTGGGTGCCGTCCTCATGCTTGTGGCCTGAGAGGACCCCAACTCATCAGGAGACAGCATTCAGCCCCAGGGACCCCCTACCCATGACCAAGGTGAGCCAACATGTGATCCCGCATGTAGAAGGGGATGGGGGGACCCTCACAGGGGACCTAGCACACGGCTAGGATGAGCAACTCAGATGGTAGACACTGCCCTTACCAGGCAGCTGCTTCTTGGGAATTCGTTAGAAAGTAAAAACCTGGATGAGCGGCCACCCGCAGGCCCAGCACCCACCTGGCCCAGGGCAGCACTCACCCTTCAGTGTGCGGGTGTGGATGGGCAGGTCACTCTTGGTGCTGTGGCGGTCATCCCCAGGCCCGGCCCGGCGCAGCAGACTGGGGTCATTCTGCACCAGCCAGTCAGCCACCTTGGTCTCTGCTGAGACCGTCTCTACAGGCGTGGCCTCCTTGCTGGGGGGCCTGCGCTGGCGCAGGGAGAACTTGGTGATGTGGTCCTTGATCTTCACCTTGCCAGGGCTGCAGTCATCAAACTCGATGGTGAAGGAAGCATGGCTGTGCACTACAGGGGCCGCCCCACGAGCACCCTCATCCTTGTCTTCCATGAGCACCTCATGCACTGGCATCTCGGAGGGCTGTGGGACCTCCTTTGTGGGGATCTCGAAGTAGCTGGGCTCCCGCCGGAGCGAGTAGCCCTGGGTGCAGAAGCCGGTGAGCGGGCCATGCAGCTCCTCATCCCGTGGTGCTGACTCCTTGGGCCGCTCTGGGGGGAAGTGTCCTCAGACCAGGCCTCAAGGCAGCCACCCCTGCCATCCTCCTCCATCTCCCCTGCACAGACAACTCAAGGCCTGGCCATCCCCATCGCCTCGCCCTCTGGGAGTGCTGGGGGCCTCACGCCCAGTGTGAGACCCACCTGGGTAGGGCTCCTCCTGGCGCTGGTCCTCACGTGTTGAGCCACTGTCGTCCTCACCCCACCAGGAGGGCTGCCCATACAGAGGTGTGCGGTAAGTCACCGCCTCTAGGGGAGGGAGTGGGGATCCTGGGTCACCACGACCCCAGAGGTAGAGCTTAGGGGCTCAGACCTGACACTGAAGACCCTGGCCAGCTGACTGCTCTGGGCTGGTTTCCATACCCACTGGGTACTGTCTGCAGCACTTGTCCCTGCCTGGGCCTCGCTGGGAGTGGCCTGCAGGGCAGACTCACCCTTTGGGGTACAGTTCTTAGCAGCCCATCCCTGTGGCAGGCAATCCAGTCAGCACTCTGCCCCCAGAGCCTGCCTGGTGAAGGGTGGAGGCAGCAGGAGCCCACACCCACTTCCAGCCTTGTCCAGAGCTGTGTAGATGGTTCAGGCCACAGGTGGCTGCCCTGGGGACTGAGGACCTCTGTGGTCTCTCTGCTGTGTTTTGGTGCATTTACTTTAATGTCTGAACACTCGCCACTGTGTGTGACTCTGCTTGTCCAACTCCTATTTGGACAGGAATGGTGGGTAGTGCTGCTACATCAGCACAGGGGCCCCAGTGCCCAAAGACACTC
This sequence comes from Aplodontia rufa, assembly GCA_004027875.1. Taxonomy (NCBI): domain Eukaryota; kingdom Metazoa; phylum Chordata; class Mammalia; order Rodentia; family Aplodontiidae; genus Aplodontia; species Aplodontia rufa. The sequence goes on along the minus strand of PVKS010012087.1, from coordinate 14,765 downwards.
CTGCCCGGATTGTTCCATCTGTCAGAGTCCTGTGACAAGCTGTAGCTCTCAGCTGCCCCCTCTGCCGGGTCACCTGCCATGTTCCCTGTGCTCCTGTGGAACGTACTTCTCTGGGCACTCGTCCTTCTAGGGCCTTTCTCGACCCAGTGCTGCTGCAATGTCTGCCCCGGGACAGTTGCTTCCTTACTGTGGGCCCTGACCACTCTTCTGCCCCTCGACATGCTGTGTCTGCTCTGTCAGCGCAGAGGAACCATCTTGCCCAGCTGGCTGCACCTGCTGACCTCCAGGACAGCTCTAAGCCACTGTCACCAGCTGTGTGTATTCACAGCCTGGACACTGACAGGTGCTGCAGGCAGCTCAGATGACGTTCTGGAAACCTGCCTGGTTCCCAGAGCAATCTTCCGAAAGACAAGCTTGAGTCAGGCTCCAGAAAGCAGGCTTGCCACCAGGTGGACCAGCATGCTGGCCAGGCAGGGACAGCTTGCAGCTCCAGCTGTGTTGTGCAAGCCAATGCTAGAGGCAGCCTGACCTGACAAAGGCAGGGGCAGGGAGACAGTCCCTAGACACACCCTTCCACCCTAAACTGCCCACCTTGTCCCTCTGCACACTCAACCAGGAGCTACTTACTCCCCGTGCTATGCCCTCTCCCTGTACCCACCCAAGACACAAGCCAGGATTCATGGTGCAGCCCCCCCAGACCCAGTGGCTGTTCTGCAGAATCGGGTCCAGACGTTTGACGCTGGGGGGGTTAGCCTCCCTGTCCACTCCCCTGCCTCTGGCCTGCCTTAGACCACAAGGGTAGACAATGGGTGACCTGCCAGCTGCACGCCTGAGGGAAGTGGGTGTGCCTGGGTAGTGTGCACAGGGTGAGAGTGCTGGTGTGCAAGGGCACATGAGCCCATGCACCAGCAGATAAGGTGCACACTAGCTAAGCAAGCTGGATGCCGGGCCATGCTGGGATGTGGGGGTACATTTTTGGGGAAAAAAGGGTTTGGTGGGGAAGGACAGGGCAGGATGCAGGAAGGCAAGGTGGGGGGGGCATGGTGGAGGGTGGTCACCATGGGTGGAGGAAATATTGTGAGAGGATAGTGCACAGTCAGGGAGATAGGGCATGGTGGTGCGTGGGAACATGAGGGTAGCCCTGTGTGTACGCTCCTGATCATGCCCAGTCCCTGGGGCCTACCTGCTCCAGGTCTCCGTTCCCCCTTGTCCGGCCTGGGGTATGAGGACTCGCAGTAGGGCGTGTGCTCAGCCAGGACCTCGCCTTTCTTGGGCACTGGGCCCTTGACGCTCACCTGCAGCTGGCTGGTGTACTTCTCGTGCTACGTATGGGCAGGCGAGCAGGGGTGAGGGTAGGCACCAGCCTCCAGATACACCCACCCAGCCTCTCTCTCACACTTGGACAGAGCGTGAGGCCTGCTCTGGCCAGCAGCTCAGGATCCACACCCAAGTTGGGGCATCATCAGGCCACTGAAATTCCAGGGGGAGCTGGGGCTTGCTCAGATGGGGATGGAGCAGGCAGGGATGGCCAGAGGGGAGGGCCTAGGTCACAGGGTTGGAAGCTCGGAGGTCCTTGGGTGGGGAGCAGAGTGGGCTCGCACAGGTCCTCCTGTTCTGTGTGACTGTGCTGCCCACAGACATCTTTCTTTCTTTCTTCCTTTCTTTCTTATTTTTTTTAAAGAGAGAGGGACAGTGTGAGAGAGAGAGAATCAATTTTTTATTTTTAGTTTTTCATGTGGCTTTCATTACTCTGACATTTAATTGTGTACGTGGTGCTGGGGTTTGAACTTGCATACTTGCACATGCCAGGCAAGCACCACAACCACTGAGCCACCGCTCCAGGCCCTGCCCATGGATATTTGAAAAGCAGGATGGTCCACCCCATGTGGGCTCCTGGTTCCCATGCACAAGTGGGGGACAGGAGATACCCTGCCTGCCATGGCTTGCCTTGATGGGGCTGTGGCCACATGTGACCCCAGCACGCTCAAGGACACCGTCCCAGAAGGTGCCTGCCTCCTTCCCTCCCACTCTTGGCCTCATCAGGACCTTCCCCATACCCAAGACGCTGGTGGGCTGGAGGTCTAGCTCCTTGCCCTGCTTGCCCCACCAGTGCTGTGCTCTGCTCCCAGCAGGACTTCCGTTCCAGCCAGGTGACCTCAGCAGCCCCCTGCTGGGCTCTTGGCCACCTAGCCTGCCTGAACTGTCTGTCCTCTGAGCCATAGAGCCAAGTTCACCTACAGCCTCAGAAGTGGTTCTGGGCCCCAGCAGGCTGACAGCTCAATCCTACTCTACTGTCCCCTCTCCAGCTGCCCCCACCATCTGTCCCTGCATAAGCCTGGAGAGTAATGACTACTTCCCCACTTGCCAGACTAGGCTGTCCGGCAGGGCAGGACAGCCCAGGCTGATTCATGGTACCCACAGCCAGGACAGAGCGCCTGGGGCTGGGGGAGCATATTCCAGGGAAAGAAGGCAGTGTGAGCAGAGGCAGGGGTGATGGGCTAAGCCCTCCTGGCCAAGGATACCAGGGCTAGACGGAGCCTGGCCCGGCCCGGCACTAACCTTGAGTGCTTCCTCAGGGACCCGGTGCTGCACACGCTCCAGCACATACATGTTAGAATGTGGACGTGCGTTAAGGAGAACGCGGAGCAGGAGGAGCTGGGAGGACCTGCACCCGGAGCATGGAGGCCGCAGTGGGCTCCAGGCCAGGGGGCACAAGCCAACTCAAGCCAAGTCGAGGCAGGTGGAGGGCTCCTTCTCCAGGAGCCCAGCCATCCGTGTGCTCAGAGTACAGGACATCCAGCCTGAAGCCTGGTCCCAGAGAGTAGTCACTTGTTCCCCTGGCCCTCTGTGACCTCAGGCTGAGCAGGTGGGCTGGCAGTAGGCCTCAGCAGGGGACAGAAGTTCCCTGGGTTCCCCACCAGGAAGTAGAGCCCAGCCTTGGTCATGATGCTGTGTAGTCCTGAGGGCCCTGGCTGTGACTGCAGAGGTCCCAACCATGCTTCTGGGACAACAGAGGACTGTGGTCCTGCGTCCTGAAGGAGGGAAGCGTCTCAGGGAAAGGATATCATAGCCAAAGCGGATGACATCATTGAGCTTCAGTGTGACGTACTTTTGATCTGGGATGCGCACATCATTCACAAATGTCTGTGGAGGAATAGGGCAGTGCTCTGAGCTATGGGGTCAACCAGGGACAGCTGGGGAGGCTCTGCAGATCCTCCCTGCTGACTGTGTCCCTGGTGACCTCAGGTGCCACAAGCAGGCCACAGCTCTAAGGATATTACAGCCCTCTCAGGTAGCTGGCCCTGCAGAACCCAGGACTGCAGACCAAATCAGAAGCCCCAGGGCCTGTCTCGTGCTCACACAGGTACCAGAGCAGGGACCTGCTCCTCAGGCAGCCCTGTGGGCTGAGGGAGGAGGGGGCTCGAGGCAGATCCCCTGAGGCCCTGGCTGGGAGGAGCTGCTGAGGGTGACACCTAGTGCTCATAGGAGGCTCACACACTTTAGGCAGGGTCCCTGGAGGCCACGGTGGGACCCCTACTCACAACTGCGTGGGCAGAAGGATGGAGCTTGGTGATTTGCTTTCTTATTGAAATAGAACCCCAGGGTGGCCCATGTCTACCAAAATGCAGAAAGAGACAGATGACCAGACAAGTTCCTCCAGCACAGACACCACACCTAGAGAGGGCCCTCCCTGTCCTTCCAATCCACACACCCCGCTCCTCTCAGTCAGGGCCTCCTTCCTGGTTACCTCCCAGCTTCTGCCATACCTGCTCACAAATGGCAAGGGCCCTTAGCTCCCATACCCAGACAGGGCACCCGTGTGCGGGTCCTTCCATCTGGGGGTACTATGTCTCCCCTACCTCCTGAGGGGTCCACTCACCATGAGAAAGCAGCCCCACCCATGGAGGTCAAGTCTCTGCCAGAGGGAGAGGTCTGGCCTCCGGTAGCTGAGAGGAGCCTTCCTCCCCAGAGGAGCAGGAGGCCCTGGAGCAAACTGGGGCTAGGGGTGTGGCCAGGGCAGGCACATGAGGGGAGGGATCACTGTGTGGCCCAAGCTAGGGGAGGGCCAATGGGTAGGCCCCAGCTGAGGAGTGTGGCCCAGGACAGGAGCTGGGGCAGCTGGATAGAGTGGAGGGCCAGGGCTAAGGGGAACTCACTGCCAGGGGCAGGTCCTACAGCGTTGGGCACACTCACCCCGTTGAGGCTGCCCAGGTCCTTCACCCAGTGTTCATCACGGTCCTGGTCATAGTTGATGACGGCATGCTGCTTGTCCACACTGCGGGACTGGGGAGGCACACAGAGAGCCCTCAGGGGCCTCACTGGGGTGGGGAAGCCCAGGAATATGAGGCAACATGGGGTGCACCTGACTGCAATAGCAACACTAGCCCTCTGGGTGCGGGGTCTCCAAGGCCTCCAATCCCTGGCAGAGTGCACCCCTTAATGCCCACCCAGCCACCAGGACAGGCCACAGAGTAGGGGGAGATGCCTTGGCCACTTCTCCCATCCTCTGTTGCCCCTGGCCCCTCCCTTCACTATGGCCCTCCCTAGCACCCCTCCCACTCAGCAGTGGGAGCAGGTGGGAACCCTATGGTCATCTGGGACAGGCTGTTCCCTTCCAAGGGCAGGCGGGGGCAGCCAGCAAAGCCTAGAAAGAAGGGTTGTGCTAGGGAAGGACCTCCTCCTCCTCCACGATCTCTCAGTGTGAAGGACAGGTAGCATGTGAGTCTCACACTCCTGCACTGAGCATCCCACACTCCAGCTCCCAATACCCCCCATACCCCGGCAGGCCAGGGCCTGGGCACCTGCCCACACCTGCACATGTATGCACACACACACCCCTCAACACATGATACTTCCACCCTGAGTCTCAATTTCCCTGGCCACCAACCTACCCGGGACCCCTCCTAAGGACAGTCACCCCAAATCTCTCACACCCACTCTCCACCAGAACAGAAGAGACAGGGGCACATTCCACTTGCCTAGGTTCTGCCAGCATGGGCCACATCACCCAGTCCACAAGGCCACTGGTCTTAGCACCACCCCTACCCCCATATCACAAATCACCTTGGGCAGCTGGGGGTCATGGGTGTTTGGGTGGTGGTTGTGTCCCTCCTAACCCCCTCCCCCACTTAAGGAGCGGGGCCTAGTCAGAGAGGCCAGTAGGCCAGCTAACCCTGGGAAACCATCAAGCCCTTGGCCCACAGGACAGCCTGTGCTCCAGGCTGCACCCCTGCAAGACACCAAGGTCAGCCTTAGACTACCCTGGTGAGAGCAGGGCTGAAGTGACTGCTCCCCTCCCTGGTACAGGATGGCCCAGGACCTGCATCCCAGTGGGACTTCCCCCAAGCTAGCCATTTACAGCCAAGGCAAGTAGGCCGCCTTCCCCAGGCAGCCTGTGGCCACTGCACAGCCCCTCCTCCCTATCCTCTCCCCTGGCCCTCCCCAGGAGTAAACAGCCTAGAAACTCCCAGGATACAACTCCCTCCCTCGAAGCCCGCAGGACGTGGCCTCCTTCTTTGCCCTGAGTCCAAGGGCTGGGTGGGGTTGGACAGCCCTGCCCCACCCACTGTTACAAGGCTTGGCCAAGGCCTCACGTCCAACCCCAGCAGGGGCACCTGGGCAGGCCCTAGACAGCACTGTAGCTGGACCTGCTCAAGGTGGCCAGCAGGTGTGAGCACTCACACCTGTCTGGCTTGCCCATGAGGATAGTGCTGCAGTGGAGGCGTGGGGACCACAGAGAGGGCAGTGCAAGGAAACCGTCCGTCCTCCCAGGACATGGGTGGGGTGCAGTGGAGAGCTGGGTCCTGGGGTGGCCATCTGATTAGCCCACTTCACCCATGGGAAACACTGGTTAGTGGCTCAGCCAGCTCAACGCCCTCCCTGTGAGGCCTCAGGACCAGTCCTGATCCAACTCACCTGGCCCCAGAACATCAGGTCTCCAGGGTAGGTCACACCATGAGCTCCACAGCCCCATCCCCAAGCCCACCTCTTCCCATTCCAAACTCCTCACCCAAAGTTGGCACCAGCAGCAGTCTGCCCTGGAGGGGACAGGCTAGAGGGTAATTCCAGATACGGCCTCCTGCACTTGAGCCCTCCTGTTCACTAAGGCCTTGGCCTGGCAAAGAGCGGGGGAGGTGCTCGCTGGGGGAGCTGGAGGTGGAGAGGCCCAGGAATATGAGGCAACATGGACGCACCTGACTGCAATAGTAACACTAGTCCTCTGTCCTTTCAGCCTTGGTCTCCCAGGGAGGAGGCCTGGAGGGGCTTCCCCAGGACCAGACCACAGGTGGGAGAGAATCTGCAGCCCTCTGCGCAGAGCTTGGGTGCATGGGGCTCAGACCATTCAACTGCCCCTGGGGCCACCCTGAGAGACAGGCACCATGATTCCTACCTGGGTCCAGCCTGGACAACTCCTGCTGGGAGGACTGGGGCTCCCTCTACTGGCACCCCATCCTGCACATAGGCCAGCTCCCTGCCTCACCTGCTAGATATTCAGTAGGAACACACTGCCTGAGGGAAAGCAAACCTGAGCCTCAGGGCTGGGCTCCAGCCCTCCTTGGGAACAGGATCTGCAAGGGCCATGGAGGAGGACACGGCATGGAATGGCTGAGGCCTCCTGCTCCCACCCAAAGGGTGCCTAGGACAATCCTAGGCTCTGCTGGCCTGAGGTGGATGGGGTGCGTAGCCTGATGCCCCCTGGATGCCCTCTAGGCCCCTCCTAGGAGCACCTGCCTCACTTAGCCACCATGTGTACTGTTGCTGAAGCTTTCTGGGACTGCTCCTGCCTGGGAGGGACTGTGGCCTTGCCTGAGAGCTCCAGGTCCTGGGACCTTCCAAACTTCCTCCCTGCCTGGTCACCATCTAGTTCTGGCCACAGCATTCTGGGGACTCTGGAAGCATCATGGGCTCACCTGACCCAGCATCTTGGCCCATAGAACACTCTCTGTCCTGGCCACCAACTTCCCTGTGCCCACTACCTTCCCTCTCCCAGAAAGATGCCCCCCCGCCCCAGGTTCCACATCCATAGACTCAACACGGGGTCCCACTGGCCCCCAGTCACACCTGGGCCAGGGCTGCCAACCTACTCCCAGGCTGATCCTCCGCTGCTGGCCAGGGCCTTGTCCCCTGACACCCTCCTGCCACGTACCTCCCAGATCACAGGAACACCAGGGACTCAGTGTCCCTTTCCAGAAAACTCCCTCCCAGCCCTGACACCTCATACCAGAAGAAGACCCCCACTGCCAAACCCACATACTTGGGGCTAGAAGCTAGCCCACCCTGAGGGGCAGTTCCTGGCCTAGGGCTCAAACCAGGGAAGGAATGCCAGAGCGTATGACTGTGAGCATGAAGGGATGGGAAGAACTCCAGAGTGGAGACAGGTCTAATGAACCAGACTCACTTTAACACAAACAAAAATGGCTCTCTAGAGTTCATGTCCGATGGCCTCTGTAGGGGAAAGCCCAAACTGGCTGTGCTGACCCTGGTGCTAGCCACAACCCAGGTTCTAGGCACACCCCCCTGCAGCTCATCTCTAGGGTCACTTCCAGTGAGCCACAGCAGGCTGACTGTACTTGTGTGTGTGGCTCCCAGGGCTACTCTGGCTGTGGGTTCCAGGTCAGGGTGTAATTGTCCCAATCTTGGTTGTTACATATGCCCATAGATAGCCAGAGGACAAACTGGGGGAGGCAGAGGACAGAAGACACCTCCCGACAACTAGCAACACACACACACAGATGTGTGCATGCCCATTTCCCCGGGCCCAAATCTGCATCATGCACGGTACCATAGACTCAGCTGGGCACCAGTTCTTCTCTAGGCCTACACAGGAGCAGATAATGGGCCTGGGTGGCATGTGCCCCTGCCCTGGCTCCTCTGCTCCACCTGGTCCAAGCCAGGTCCCCCTGCTCAGCTGTGGCACAGCCTCAGCTATCTGGCCCATCATGTCCCACAAGGCTGTCCGTCCAGTTTCCTGGAGCATCCTCCTACTCCCCAAGAGGAGGCCCTTTCCACAGGTCCCTCTGCCACACCCACTGCTCCTCTTGGCTCACATGTGCTTGCTGGCCTGTCCCCTCAGTCCTGCCCACTGTGCCACCACAAGGGGTGAGGTGGGACATCTTGCTAATGGGTGATGTGTCTGGTCAGCTCCAGACAGGTCAGCCTGAAGTGGAGATCACAGGAGCATGCTCCAGGCCCACAGCAGGTGCCACATGAGTGGACAGAAGTGGGGCAGACCACCACGGTGCCCAGAAAGGAGGCCTGGGCCCTTCAGAAGCCAACAGGCAAGGTTGGCTGGTGGGCTGAGAGTGAATGGGGAGCCAGATCCCCTGCAAAGCCTGGCAGGGCATGATGGGGGGACTCCTGGCTGAGAGTGGGTGGGGGCGGTTCTCAGGAGGGTACAAGGTATGGGGAGAGGGAGCAGGTGGGTGAGAGGCACTGAGGGTGATGGCGAGCCTGGGCTCTTTTTAGAGACCCAGTGCAGTGGTGCAGTGGGAAGCCAGAAGCGAGGGCCCAGGAGGGTGCACCACCCTGTCAATCATCTGGTCACAAGCAGGAGCTGAGAAACCAGAGGGACTGGGAGTGGAGACCCTGAAAGAAACCACAGGAATGTGGAGGCAGCATGTGCAAGGTCCTGAAGGCCCAGAGAGTGGCCATGAAAGGCACCTGGAGAGGTGGGGCAAGGAAGGCTCAGGTGGTGGGAGGACACTGGGCAGGCTAATGGTGGACTCCCAACAGAGGTGGCTCTACAGGGGAGTGAGGGATGAAGGAGGTTCACAGAAGGAGGCTGGAAGGGTGACTTAAGTAAGGGTCAGATGGGTGAGGGCAGCGGTGGGGGACCAGCTGCTAGGCTACTGGGAGGGGTACGGCCTGCATGCATGCACTCTGAACTTGTATGATCTCCTGAGCCTCAGTTTCCCAGGCAAGGTGGAGACATCACTTACATGGGCACACTATCCATGACATTGAGGGGCAGGAATGCAGGCAAACCCAGGCCAGGGATCACCTGGCATGGAGACCTGAGAGACCACCATTGCTCCTGCCTGCTCAGGGCTCTGTCACTAACAGGCCAAGGCACCCACCCTGCTCTGGGCACCTACAGTGGCCTCTCCCCTATTACCTAAGAAAAGCAGCAATCAGAGCCAGGGCCCAGTGCAGGGGGCAGAGCCATGGCTGGGACAGACAGAGCACCCAGGAGGGCCCCTGAAACCCCAGACCCGCTCTGGCTTCTCTCAAAGGCCCCCAAAGCTAGCTTCCTCCAAGAGACCTCCTGGCCATGCCTGCACGCGCAACTCCATGCCATGTCACCTGCAGATCTAGTTGCAGGCCACTCTGCAAGGCTGGGGGTACATCCTGCAGCCCCCACCCATCTTACACAGTCTCTACACTTTCAAATGATTAAAAATCATCAAAAGATGATTTCATGACACATGGAAATGACAGGAAATAGATGCTCCCAAGTCCTTAGATCAGCGTCCTGCGCACCAGCCTTGCTTGGCCCGTGTGTCCTGCAGCTGTTTTTGAGCTACACTGGCCAGGTGGGGGCAGTGTAAAGCACGTGGCCAAGAAAGCCCTGTTCTATGCACTCCTCCAGCACCTTCCAGAGGCCTGAGGAGGAGAATGCTCTGCACCAAAGAACAAGGGGAGATGCAGCTGAGCTGGAACAGGCACACCAGAGGACTCCACGGGAGAAGCCAGGAGGTCTGGCTTAGCCCATTCTGCCCTGTGACAAAATACCTTATGCCAGGGCATCTGAACACAACGGAAACATTGCTCACAGTACTAGGGCCTGGAGGTCCAAGGTGCCTCAGACAGAGGGGCCCATCTGCCTGCATCCTCACTTGGCAAAAGCGTGGACCAGCTCCCTTGGGCCTCTTTCATGAGGACCCTGTTCCCATTCATGAGACCCTCAAGCCCCTATCATCCCCAAAGCCCCCACCTCTCAATACCATCCCACTGGTGACTACATTTCACTATGTGAATTCAGAGGGGACAGTAAGGCACAGCACAGACATAGGTGGAGTGTCCCTGGGACAGGGTTTGCCATGGACAGAGGTTGACAAACATTTGCTGCCCAGGTAGATGTGCCCTGCCCACCTGACAGAGCCTGATGCACCCAGGAGTATGCAGTGGTGGCCAGGTTGAACATGGGAGGCAAGGTCCTAGTGAGGCCACAGCCAACCTGCGACACTCCTGCTGGAAATTCCCAAGCGGCCCCTTGGCTGGAACACACAGGTTGCCTACTAGGACATTCTTCTGAGAGTCCCAGGAGGAGCCAGACCCACATGCCAAGCTGGAGGGTGGAGTGCGGCAGGCTAAAGGGAGCCCAACTCACCTACACTCAGCAGAAAAGGACACCCCAGGCCAGGATGGATCTCATAGGGTCAGTAAGCCAGCACCACCCTTGCTCCCAGTCAAATGCATAAGGAACCCAGACCCTGGAACCCAGAGTAGCTCTCCCCTCTAGAAGCCCCACTTGGAGCACCATCAGAAGCTCCCTAGCTTTCACCTGGACACATCTGGGAACAACGTCACCAGGACCATCCTCAGGCAGCTCTGATGGACTATGAGGATATGGAATACTCTATTTCCAGCACCTTCTACACAAGGGCACATTCTCATCCTTCCTGGGACCCCCATGCTTTGAGACTCCAACAGGAGCCTAGGCACTATCCCCTTAGAAATAGGCCTGATATATGGGAGCCTGTGCCCACAGCATACTCTCATACTCAGAGCCCACCTGTGGGTCCAGGGCCCAGGCAGAGATGTCCCCAGCCCCTACTCACCTGCAACATGAGCTCACACTCATCGCGCCCCACGAAGATGAGCTCACGTGGGAGCCGATGGCGGGTGCCGCTGCTGCTCACCAGGAACCAGGATGTGACACTCATCTTGGTGCTGGTAAGGCCTGTCTGGCCCTGGAGAGAGGTGGTCATCAGAGTGGGACACACCCAAAGCCACGCACAGACTTGCCCATCTGAAGCTCATGTTGGTTGAGTCCAGAAATGCTGGGCTTCAGCCACAGCAGGCCACTCGCCCCTCCCAGGCGTGGGCTGAGTCCCACCACCTTTGTCCTGTATGACCTGCCTCCTCTCCAACACCTACCTCATTTCCCCTATCCTCCAGGCCCCACCTACACTTCATCCCTTTCTCTCTAGGCCCTTCCAGGAACCATGTGCCCTGGGATGCTGGCTGCACTGCCTGTGTCTACTTGGCCACCAGGAGCAGCTCACTGTGGCCCACCAGCGTTCCCAGGACAGAAACCCTGAGCCAGAGGACCCGCCTGCCCAAGCAGGACACTAGGAGTCCCAGCACAAGAAGTCCAGAAGCCCAGGGCTGGCTCTATTGCTGCTCAGTGCAGAGTGTGAATGCTGCAGCCTTGTTCAAAAATGATAAAGAATGGATGCGTGGGGCCTGAGTAGGGGCCCTGTGCTGGTGTCCAGGCTCCCTGCCCACGAGGCTGGCCTGGGGCTCCAAGTCCCTGCACATCACAATCTGCTTCATGTAGAGAACAAGTGGAGCTAGAGGAGACTAGTCAAAAGGTGACCAGAGGACTAGCCAAGAGGTGAGGGCAATAACTCAGGACAGAGGTGAGAGTGATTTAGGGCCCCGTGAGAGCACAAGTGGAGGTGAGGGCAGGGCCACTGCATGCAAGGGCTTGGGGTTGGACATGAGGGTGGCAGAAAGGAGTTGGAGAGGACTCCAGAGTCCTGCACAGGTGGGGGCCATCTCTCAGATGGTAACAGTCACAAAGGTTCCCTGCCCCACACCTCTCAGGAAGTGCACATGCAGTCCACATATGAGGTCACACCAGTTACCCTCTGCCCTTGGGGGTCAGGCTTTATACTCAGTGCCCAATGCCCACACCCAGAGGCCATAGCCCAGAGCGAGCTCTTCACTGTGGTGTCAGCTCCTTCCAGGTGGGCAGGGCAACACCACTGGACCCCACCCATCTGAATGCCCAGGTGACCGTGCATCCCATGGTGTACTGTCACCTTGCCAAGTAGATAGGAAGATGTGGAAAACTGTGCCAGGAGAAGGCAGCTCCAGTTCTCCAGAACCCACCTCATCTTGGGGCCCCTGCCCTTTCTTAGGGCTCAGCCTCCAGAGAGGCAGGCACTGGAGGCCAAGAGGGTGAAACTCCAATGTCCCCACAGCCCCAGACAGCAAACACAGAGGGCCTCCATAGCCCTACCTCCCAGAAAGCCCTACTCCTGCTGGAGGAGATGACAGGACTTTCCAGAGCTCCCATCCCACTGATGAGTCTCCCAGCCCCCATCCAACCTCATATCTCATCCTCAGCTTTCACCTGCTGACCGTTCCCTGTGGCCAGCAGGCTGGGACTCCCCTAGAGGAGGCCACAGCCTCTGCCTACAGCAAGGGGAGGTCAAGCCCCCAGAACCTTGTCAGGTGGCTATCGGGGAGCCAGGCCACTCACTGTCACCACCAGCCCATCCTGAAAAGGGCTTGGAGTCACCAGAGCTCCCCAGAAGCCTGCCCCTGGTTTGGGGCTGATCTGGCCTGGCCATCGTTGCTAGGAGGGAGAATAATAAACACCCCAAACTTGTCCCCTCAGTATTCCCAGCCAGAAGGGCCACAACCGGGCGGGCAGGAGAGGTGGAGGTGGAGATGCAGAGGGGCTGGGGACAGCAGTGAGGTAGGCTGGCAGCTGGAAGAAGCAGACAGGCTGGAGGCAGGCCGAGAGGAGGCAGAGACAGCGGGGAGGAGGCAGGGACAGCGGGGAGACGGCGGCAGCGAAGGGAAATGAGGAGAGAGGAGGAGGAAGACGGAGGGAGGGACCGCGGGAGGAGGGGGGACGGGGCCAGGAGGGAGGAGGCCGGGAGGCGGCCGGCGGGAGCGCCAGGCCCGGAGGGGGAGGGAGCGGCGCCTTCTCCTGAATTAGCGCTGGCCGGGGGCGGCCTCGGCCCTGCCGGTGCCAGGGCGGCGACCCGGGTCCAGGCTGGCGCCCCTGTACAGGCCGCGTAGACGCGTACCGGACCAGGCCGCGTAGACACGCGCCGGGCAGCCACTCCCTGACTGGCGCAGTCCTGGGCCGTCTCCGCGGCAGCAAGGACCGGCCTGGCCAGGTGCGCCGGGAGGCCCCCACCCCCGCGCCTTTGTCCGGGCCGCACCGGGGCCCCGCTCCCTTGCGTCCCCTTCCTGCGCCGGGTGCTGCCCGAAGGCGCGCAGGTGCCGACGGCGGGAGGCCCCACCACGGCTGGCGCGGGGCCGGCGCGCCCTACCTGCGGTTCCGGCTCGGCCCCCGGCTCGGCCCCCTGCTCTGCCGTCTGGTCCCGGCTCGGCCAGGCTCAGCCCGGACCTCCCGCCCGCCCGGCCGAGCGCTGGGCGGGGCCGCCGCCTAGGACATGCCCGGCGCGGCCCGCACGCTCGCGGCAGCCCCGGCGGAGCCCACGGGCTGCGCGGCGACCGGCGACCTCGCGCGGCGGGTCCCTGACGTCTGCGGGCGGCACGCCCCGCCCCCGCCCCGCCCCTGCCGCCCCGCCTCCGCCCCGCCCCCGCCGGAACCAGGTTAGGGCGCGCCGGCCGCCGGCAGGTGAGGGAGCCCTGGTCGGCGCCGCCCCGAGGCTCCGCAGGCCCCGCCCCGCCACGCCCACCTCCCTCGCCCCCGCCCCGGCCCCTGCCCACCGTCCAGGCGCGTCCTCGGCCCACTCCCCACTCCCGGGTCTCCGCCCGCCCCGGTTGTCGGCCCGGGACCGATCCATGCGTACCGGGCCGAACCCGGCCTGCGCAGCAGCTCAGCGTCCTGGCCCTGGGCCCGCGGGTTAACGCTTAACCAGCTTCCGGAGCCCAGCCGCATCCCTAGCCCCCAACCTTTGGCCCCAACGGTCCAAACGAGGGGTGGAGGGTGAAGAAGGGAGGATGAGTCCCGGAGGCCCTCTCAGCCCGGCCCGTACTTTTCCTCCTGTGCGCCTGGCGCATGGGCGTGTGTTCAATTGCCTCCCCTCCGACCGCATCCCTCCAGGCTTGGCAGGACGTGGGCTGGTGGGCATTGACTAGGTTCTACCGGACGCCCTCTGCGGGCCAGACCTTCCAAGGGCCGGGGTGGGGCTAGGCACTCCCGAGGCACTCCCGGTTCCCAGGGTAAGTTCTCACGGGCTTCGCGCTCCGTGCCAGGTGCTACAGTATAAGTATCCAGTGTCCCCTGAGCCTAGAGGGTCAAGAGATTAATGCTGGGGGCGGGGCGTCTTTGGAGGCTCTGGGGACGAATTTCGAGAGGGCATTCCTGCATTCCAGGTGGGAGAAACGGTGTGAGCAAAGACGTGGAGGTGAGAAGCAAAAGAGGGTGTTTTATCTTGAGGGCTGTGGAGCTGCTGGGCCTGTCTGGCCTGCGACAGACCCTGCCCCGCCTAGCACCCGGGCCAGCTTGCCACGCTGTGCTCTTGAGCCTCTCCCCAGCCTGTGGTCACAGTGACCCTGAGCTGGGGGTGGGAGCACCAAGAGGATCAGACACACTACAGCCGGCTGGTGGAGGGGACTGGGGAAACATTTGAGATTGGGCCAGGTGGGGGATACCATTCCTGGGCCAGGGAAGAAGCAGCATGGGGCCAGTGGGATCCTGGGGGGAGGGAGGGCCCTGTAACCCTGAGCAGGCATTTGGACTCCATCCCAAGGACAATGTGGTGCCAAAGTTTTGAAGCCAGCTGAGACCTGTTCAGATGAAGGCTTTAGACAGCACTCAGGGTGTCCATATGGGTGGGTGGGTGATAGAACTTGGAAGGGGTAGGCCAGGCATCCATCCAGAGGCCCTG